>JAOWAT010128997.1:0-10183 GCA_028571025.1 Longipedia americana
GATTGTTTTGGTGATTTCGGACAGGTCAAAAGCGTTCACTTCAATATGGACAGGAAAACTGGCTTTGCCAAAGGATACGCATTGATTGAGTATGAAAAGTTCGAGGAAGCTGAAGCTGCCATCAACAACATGAACGGGAAGTAACTCCTCGAAAGAAATATCAAAGTTGATTGGGCATTCCAACAGAAACCGCTCAAGTAAAAAAATAAACCAAAATGATTATCCCGACTCTATTGTGTACTCTCGTAGTTCTATTATTAATGCTTTCTTTTTTGTTTCTAAAAGAGATTTACACTTAAATCCACTCGCACAACAATGTAAATCAAGCAATACGCATAAGCCCTTTTTTTCAACTAAAAAGTTAGTCTAGCATCTATTAAGCCTCTTTCAGGGCTCCTAGTAGTTACTTAGCGGAATTGGAGTCAAGTTCAAATTGTGTTTTAATGCCTGCCTTTTCGGAATTAACAGCGACAAGATTGACAACCGCTGAGTTTGAATTCAACTTCTTTTCTAACTTACTGGCCAGCTTAGAATTGACAGCAATCCCGAGTCGATCGAAATTATTGACAGAAGACGTTGATTTTTTGATAATTTCTTTATAGATCGAATGTTTTTAATTTTCCCAGATAGAAGGCAGCTAAGAGATGTCAAGTTCACTGAAGACGCCAGCGTCAAATGTTCTGGTGATTATACTAGCTACCTGACTTTCGCTACTATTGAGTAGGGCTTCAACACACTACCTGCTCAATTGGATCAGTTATTGGATTGGATACCTATCTTTTGGAAATTTACTCTTGTTTACTGCTTCTGACAGCTCGTTAATGGTTAACTGTTCAGTCTATCCAAAAAAGGACAGGATCGAGAATCTAAAAATATATTTCATCGCAACTAAACACTCTAATTATAAATGGAAAGTACGTACTGAGTAAGCCTATCTAAATAGATAAAGACAATCAAAAAAACAATTATCATACTTAATTTGTCATCTGCACCTTCTGCGAAGGCATCTCCATGTTCAGTATACTAGAATTTAAAAGAACGCGATTTGACGTCCCAGCCAATATAGATGCAATTTATTTGGTGTACTCTATCTTTCTTACCGCTATGTAGGCTAAATAATGTTATTTCATTACATGAATTCATTGATGAAGCACTACCCACCAATTATATCGACTTTGCATTTGCTTAGGCCTTAATGATTGTGCTTTTCTTTGCCTCCTTTGCTTGTTATACCTAGTATTTCGCTCTTTACGCCTACTGTTGCGCAACCTGTTTGCCTTCAATTGCCTACAAATACTCAGGACTGAATGTGAGCTCAGTGATTGCGATATTATCAATCGTGATGTTAAAGTGAGCCGCTCTTTAAGATAGTAATGAGGTAATCCTCTCTGAAACCTGATCCCTCTGAGCCAAGAGCTGGGTTGCTGAAAACTGAGCAACCACAGTTCTCAATATCTCGTTAGTCAAAGCGGGTAGTACTTTTTCGTCATAATTTTTGCCCAGCCTAGTTTCAATCACATCCAATTTGTCAACTTCGGGATGAAAAAGAACACGAATTGATAGCTTGATCATTTGCATATCTATTTTTAGTTAACGAGATCATACCCCGATTCGCTGTTTCTGCGACTATTTACTTCTCCCTCGTTTGGACATTGTATATGATAGCACGCTATACTATAGGGAGCTTCCAGTTCAGTCCTTCACAGTATCTTAAGGGAGAGAGTTCTCCCCTCAGTTTGTTGAACTTGACGGCAAAATGGCCCACTTCCACTGCATATTATCCAGAAAGTACCGTAGTAAACGCTTGAAAATCCGAGAAACAAAAGTCCCCCAATCAGCAGGTTCCGACGAGTAAAAAACTTTAATAGAGTGTTCTAGGGTTTTTAGGACTAGAAACCATCACGTAAATTTTGAACTAACTTCATAGCCTCTTTGTAGCTCATTTCGGAGAATTATTTATTTGTATCATTTATTTCTAACTGATTTTTATTGATAAAATAATGGGATATTTTGCACAATAAAGTTTTCTTTTGAAACGTTTCATTGAAAATTTCATTGAAATACGATGCAAAATCGGGTATTAGGACTTTAAGTTATATAAACAGTATCACCAGAGACCCCACATTCTCTGTTTGTCAAAACTGCTCCAAATCTAGCATATCTCCTTCCTCCACGTATTAATCCTTGTCTTCCTCCCTATCCCCAATCTCATCAACTACATAACCATAACGTTACTTATCCTGCTGTCCCTGTACAACTACCGAATCGAACCGCCGTTATCGTCCTCATCAAATATCAGCTAAAACCTGTTGTAGTGCATCGCATTCTCCGATATGTTGTACTTGTGAGTCGATGGGTGCGAAGTTGGCGGTGGGAATACCGTGTCCAGTCCGATCCTAACTCATTTATCATTGTACCTGAACGCATTTTAAACCATGTTGGGAATTATTCGGCAGAGTAGCGGACAACTCAGTTACAAGCAGGGGTTCGTGTTTATCTAAATCAACCATGCCTTGAAATTTTAGTCTACCATGAAGTCCAGTCCGAATATTTCGAAATTGGTCTCCTTTCTTTGGGGATCCAAGAATAAATAAGTAGCCTTGATAGCATCTGCTGCAATTTGTTTCATCTACGGAACTAGGTTTCCCTTGAAATCGAGATTCCTGCCGTTTGGAGCCAAAGTATCCAAGTATCTCTGCATTTAGTTAAAACTTATTTTGTTGGCAGTCTAGTATTTGCCATAATTGTCGCTGTTTTTCTGGATCGCGTCGTTAGTGAGGTGAATCTAGTTGTCATGGATGTCGCTCAGACTCCAAGTGTAACTCGACGTTCTAATATACCCTTCCTGGTACCAGTAACCCCTTACTTTGCCATTTCTACAACTGATCATAAAGTAGACTCTGATGTCGAACTTCCTCCCGTTGTACAGCAATGGATTTGTTATGTAAAGCTGAAGGATCAAAGATTTTCGATATTTGGTGGAAGATAGGCATTACCGACATTGAGATGCTCTTTTTCTGATTTCCCCGATTTCATTAGCGCATTTGATCCCAGCTCCCTGATTGCTAAATTACCCGGGCTTCATAATCCAGAAGTTGGACTTCCTCTTCTTTTGTCTTTCCTGGAACAGCTGCAGGAACTACCTAAATGCCTAATCTTCAAGTCCCTTCTTGACGTGAAAGGTCAGGGGAACGACATCAAATATGCTCTTATTGCTCAGTTTGTAGTATTACTTCAACATGTAAAACATCGCCTTTTTGTTCCCAAGCAGTCCATTATTGACGAAATGGTTATGGACCCTTTTATTATAACGATGCTACTAATCCTATAAAGTCACCTTCCGGTGAATGAGTCTTATCTTTTCGATGAAATTGCTGCTTCTTTTCAAACGAAGAGTTTAGTTCACCCACTAAAGTTCCGCTTGTTGCTAAGGAGTAAGAATCCTCCCTATAGGATTGCCGGACTCTGATTATTTGTATCGCTTGACTGACACCAGTACTTTCCTGGCGTTTTAAAAGTTTTTGTTCACAGTTTTTGCCATTCTCTTCAGCTTTTCTCCGGTTGTAGACTACTGTTTCTCGTAAAATGATTACAGTTTAATTTGGGTCCATACAAAATTTGCTTATGCTGGGGTTTTCACCAGCTAGAACCAAAACCGTTTTTTCATGACGGATTTTATCAGATTTCCATTGTTTCCTTTTCCCACGTAGAATTTCACCGACTATTCGTAAGTTGGAATGTCTAAGTTCATCAACACGTTGTTTGCTAAGTTTAGGGCGAACAGGAATTATCTGTACTTGTTGACTCTCACTTACACGCAGCCTTTATCATCCCGATATTTAAACGGTTTCTGGAGAAGCTTCTCTCCGCTCTTTTCTCTTTCCTCTCCTCTCTTGAATTTGACGCTGAAGAAATTGCCATTTTTTTATCTCGCCGTTTTTCGGGTCTGAGTTAATTACTTCGAAAAACTGTAAAGGTCATCTTCGGCGACTATGGTCTTTTTCACTTGATCGTGAGAAACTCTGTTTCCCGAAGTCGTCGTTCTGGGCTTGATTGTGAAGTTTTTTCTCGGAATGAATTATTTTGGATCCCCGAGAGACTATATTTTGAGTCCAAAAGTCTTGATGAGTCCTAAGTTATCGGTTTACAAACTACTTGAGTAGTCAGATTTTTCAAGATGCTTAATATCGTAATGCTCCAAAATCCTCTTTAGCAGTTTTAGTTTGGATTATCCCTCTTTCGCTTCGCAACTAGACTATTACAAAGACTCAGTCAACTACCTGACATACTTTTCGATACTTTTTTCTAATTAAACTTTCAAATACCTGTCGGCCTGTTTCCAGATGTTATTGAAGCGAAGAGCGAAACTGGAGTTTGCGATTGTTATCTATTGTTGTCTTTTTATTAGTTATAACTGTTGAGAAGTCTGCTAAGTTGGTAGTTTTTTTTCCTATTGACTATATTTTGGACGTTATGCTTTCGGCTGTTGTGAAATAGCGCCTTTCTGGTTTGTCGCTGGGTTTTGGTTGTTTAGTGGCTTTTTCTTACGCTTCTTCTCTTTTAAGCCGTGTTTAGATTGGGATTGATGCTTAGCAACTATTTTATTTTTTATTTCGGCTCCAGAGATGTTGGCTACCCGTAGCTGAAAACCGGATAGCGATTCATTTCGAATTTGATAAGCGATCTCATCTTTTGTTCCTATAATTTTATTGATGCCTGCTTACTTTGAATTATAATTTTAGTTATTAGGTTTTTATCACATACTAACATTTGAGATATAAAAATATCTAATAAATATTGTGAGAATAAACACGATTTCAATAATAACCGCAGTCGTTTATCATAATGGGTTCAGCTTTCCAATTCCGAAAACGAACTACAAGCTCCCCGATCTCAGCAGTCTCATCCGATCTTACTTTGTGCTCCTATTACTGCTTCGAGTGGAAAGCGGCTCTTAGGGATACCCACAAACCAACCTTGTCTAAAAAACCGGTCCCAGATCTATTTTCAATTATTACGCCTAGATCTGCTTCCTGAAAAAACCATCCTTCAAAATCTACACTGTTGATATTCGGCTTTATGGCAGCGGGTGTAGCATCTTGGCTAAAAGCTGCATTACTTCTGGAGGAGTCCTCTGATACTATTCTGAATTGAAATTGAAATTAGGAGATCTGTTTTCGGCTAGGATTTGCCGGTAGCTCGAACCCTTGTATGGGAACTTTCTAAAAATCATTAAATGGAGCAAAATTCCGAGGGAAAATATATCTGATTTTGGAAGGACTTTTCTATTCAATGAGTTCAGATTTTAGGGGGCCACAAACCCCGGCGTGCCGCAATGCTTATAGATGTACTTGCTAGCCTATGAAAAAGTGGCAAGTCCGAAATCGACAATATAAGGTTTTTTATTCCGATCGTCAAACACTATATTATCCGGTTTTATATCCCTATGAACAATCCCCGCCTTTCTCAAATCCTCCAATCCCAAAGTAATCTTGTAGACTATATTTCCTATTGCAGCTAGACTTAGCCCTTCCTCGTCGATCACCTTTTTGAGGGATCGTCCTTCAACATACTCTAACACCAAGTAAAATGATTTTTATGTCTCGTATACTGCCTACAGTTTTATAATATAAGCACTATTGATCGCTCTTAGCACATTTATTTCATTCTTAAGTGCGGAATATGCTTTCTACTATCTACTGAGCTAGTTTTTGAAAAATGCCTTGATCGCGACTTTACTTCGGTCTTTTCTTTTAAGAGCCATGAAGACAGATGCAGTTTTACCTTTTCCTATCTTTTCTATCGGTTGATATTCTTCATAAAAACCCCAGCGGACAATACATTTCTACAGACGACTAGTCCACTCTTATATAACATCTGAATCTGGAGTGAATATCTAGGAGCATTAGGACGACTCCTAAAATATTTTAAATCCAAAGGGTACGCCATTTTTATCGCGAATTTGTTGAAATTTGGCATCAAGGGTATAGGCCACCCTTTTCACTTTCTTATTGACATTTTACTAGCAATTATAAAACATTTACCTTTAAAATTTCGATGGAAGCCTCTCGAAGGTAGACAGTCATGACTTACTCCGGATTGAATTTGGGCGTTCGGTAGAATGTTTCATAGAGAACAAAGTTATTTTTTGAGGATGAACAGGGCTTCATGGAGCAGAGCTGATAGCAGTCGTATATTTCGTGCTTTTCCATACACAGGAACAGCTAACTTTAAATTAGAAATCAAAAATTACCAAATGTCAAAATAGGTGATATGAACGTAAAAAATAAAATATCTATGCAAACACTTATATGGTCGGTTCTAAGCGTGGTGTAACTGGCAAACTGATCAGTTTGTTTTCTAAAACATGCGAATGTCAGTTTTGTTTGATAAAGTCACGAAATTAAAAGTTTATAAAATAACTCATTATATATTGGCCGATTTATGAATTTGATTCAGGTTATCATTTACAGGATGATTCAATCCTAGCGTAGCCAAACTCCCTTCTTTTTCAGGACTATTCTCTAGTGAGACTTCAGGACAGACTGGACGGTATCGATGCTCAAAAATTGTAGTTTTTACATGAGTTTGACACTGTCGTAAGTGACATTCGTCTTTCTAATCTAGAGATGAGTAATGTCGGGGTTAACCGAATTGATGCTTTTCATGTCCTGGTCCGTGACGTTGCCCTCATTGAGTTCTCCATTGAGTCCAAACACATCTAGCTTTCTTAACTTCGGAATATACTTCATCAAATTGTAAAGTCCTCTCCCCGTAACCTTTGTATTCCCGCAAATCAGCGTCTCCAACTTCTCTAAATTTCTGAACGCCATCAGTCCCTCGTCAGTCAGACTGTTCTCACCTTAATTATCCAAACTTTTACTAATGTCCAGGAAAGACAATTTCTCCAACTGCGCAATTTGTCGCGCAAGCTCCAAAGCGTGATTATCCCACATCACTTTAAGGTCTTTCTTTAAAAAAAATGCTTACTTAGCGTCAAGTTCTACAAATTTTTCATTGTTGATAGGAAATCTCGCGCATTTGACTGGAGAACACCCTGACATTAGGCTTTTATAAACGATTCAATACATATGTAAAGAGCTTTTAGGGAGCTCATACGCCAAATCGCTCGACCTTTCAAAGAGTTATTGGTGGTTGAGAAGAAAAATTGCTATAATTTTGGACAGTACTCGGAGATCTATTAAATATCTTTATCGCTGACATTTCTAGCTTTATCTTAAGTTATAATGGGATGAGTTACCAAAAACCACAGTTTTGAGATTTTTATTATTTTTCCAAACCTTTTACAAGGAAAGCTTAGCAATCGGCCCAGAGTTCACCAAAGCAATAGTCTCTAGCTTAGTCTTCTTTTCCAACGCCTCAACTGCCTGCTTGTTGAGTTTCCTTCCCTGCCTACTCTCTCCTAGAGTTATCTACCTGAGATTCTTAATTTTATCGATGATCTCACCTACCTTCTAGTGGTCAGCGAAAGCGATCTCAATATTCTGAAGACAGGGAGCGTTTGCAAGCTACAAGCATTGCCCAATATCCAGATAACTGTCTTTCAGCACTGTTAAGAAATTGCTGTACGTAATATACCTTGCGAACTTTTGGCAGTAGTCCACTCCGACATAAAATCTCCGAATCTTGGGATTCTGATTCACTAAAGCTTTGATACCTTCATCAGTGAAGTATTCGCAGTTCCCGAAGGATAGTTCCTCCAGCCCGGGGTAGCTCTTGATTATCTGCAAAAATACAGAGGGTCCACAACTTCCTAACCAATTGAATTATAGTTTTTTGAGAGATGGCAGATTGTAGAAATGGTTCAACAGGCCCAGAGGAACCATCATTGGTTTGTGATCACAGTTAATTTGAATTGATTCAATGCACACGTTCTGATTGGTCATCTGCTACAAAATGTTCTCGATCTGCGACTAGCTCTGATTTTAAAATTCTATGTTTCTGGTGGATAGCTACGAGGTTTCCTAGTTGGATTTTACAGAGTGCTAGAGTTTGCAAAGCTCCTACATGGAAAAGCTGCCTGCCTAGAGCATTTTTTAGAGAGTAGAGACTGACTTGTAGAAGGAGCGTTCTTTGTTTTTGAAGAATTTGATCATAAAGTTGGAGAAGGCCTTTCCCTGCTAGATTGCTAAATCGGAGTTGCTGGCTCCATCCCTTTACAGCATGCGGATTGTGCGCGCAATGATGTCCAGTTATTACTCGGTCTCCCCGTTGTCTATCTTGAGGGAACGCTGGATATTTTCGAGTATGAAGGGGTGCAGACCCATGCTGAAGTCTTGAAAATTAACCTTGACGATCGAGGGAATCTTTTCTAGCTGGATTTTGATATCTTCCTGAAATTGGCGCCAAACCTAAACTAATTCCCCACGTTCTTACTTCGATGAGTCCCTCCTCTATGAGCTTCAGTTTGATGATTTTTTTTTCGGACTACTCCAATTTGCGAGTCTGATCCTCCGGGGAGCTGTTATTCGGGTCGGTCTACCCGACGAACGTCATTTGGTGATTCTTGTGGTGTTTGATGTAGCACCTGCTGCACACCAGACGGGTTTCCTGACATCCCTACTACAGGCAGAAGATGTCAACCTCACGCGAATCGTTCTTACAACGACGAATTCCAACCATCTAGCTTTTTTCCATCGCTTAAAAGAAAATCCTTCTTTTTTAATTTGTTATAAAAAGGTGGGGGATTTACCTAGTCAATTTTGAACGCGAAAAAATATTGAAATTTTAAATTTATAAACTAGGAGACCAATTTGAAAATGTCCCAACCTTATCAATCATTCCCAGTAGCCACATGTCTTTCCACAGAACTACGGGGGTCTGTTTATAAGTTTAGGACTTTCAGACTAAACAATATTTATTTTTTTTAAATAAGACCAGATAAATCCATTTACTAATTGCCAACAATAAGAGAAAATGGAATTATTTGGATAGCCGACTGTGCTGATAGTTGCTTTTTTTGACGTTCTAGTAATACTATCGACGAAAAGGAACGTCGGGCACGTATTTTTGCGATATTTTTTTTGCGAATATAGCTCCAGTTATTTCAAGTAATGTCTCTTTTATTTTCGATATACGTGTTTTTTCTGACTGAATCATCGATTGATTCTTATTGTACTGCATATTGGATTTTAAAAAAATATTGAATTGTGCAAAGTCATTTCACAATATTTCGGTCTTCAGACTGATATTTATAAAAAATATTTGACAAAGATAGTATATTCTTTGTTTTAGGGGGAAGCTTGAGATGTGCAGTGCGTTAGTTACCGATATATTTTAATTCATATTCAGTATTTTAATTCATTGTCATCTTACAAGCAAAGTTCGGCTACACATCTGATCAAATCTGATTAATTTTTCTGACTCAGATTTTTTGTATTTTCCATAGTTCATCGTTTAAATCAAGTTTATCTCATTATGCTGACATATAAAAATTTCAATGGGTATCAACTTATCTAAAATGTTCAGTGATCTCTTCGGGAAGAGAGAACTTAGAGCTCTCATGCTTGGTCTTGACGCTGCCGGAAAGACCACAATTCTGTACAAACTCAAACTGGGAGAAATTGTCTCGTCAGTTCCAACCATCGGGTTCAATGTCGAAACTGTCGAATTCGAAAAAATCAAATTCACGGTCTGGGATGTCGGAGGACAAGACAAAATCAGGCAACTCTGGAAACACTACTACCAGAACACCCAGGCCCTGATCTACGTCGTCGACTCATCCGACAAGGAAAGAGTCGACATCGCCAGGGAAGAACTCCAGAAAATGCTCGGTGAGGATGACCTGAAAGATGCCGTTCTTTTAGTCCTGGCCAACAAGCAGGATATGTGTGTGATGACCGTCTCCTAAGTGGCCGAAAGACTGGGACTCCACACTCTTAGAGGAAGGGAATGGAACATTCAAGGAACTTGCGCTCTGACTGGCGATGGTCTTCACGAAGGTTTCAAATGGTTGAGCAAGGCCACCTCCAAAAAGAAGTGATTTTGTTTACGACTTTTCTATTTTTCATTAAAAATTTCAGTCTCCTTTGAATATTAGTCCATTCAATGAGTATTGGTGTGCTCAGTCATTAATTGAACATAATTCAGTTAACTCGATTTTCACCGGCATAAAAAATAGCTTCCTGACTTCTGATTCATTAAAAAACAGCGATTAAGGTTC
>JAOWAT010129108.1:0-10178 GCA_028571025.1 Longipedia americana
ATTATTTTATTTATATTTGACTGTTCCTTGCGAAAGAAAGTAGGTGCCCTTTCATGCAAATATAGTAAAGATATAGATCCAAAGCTGATCATCCTCTGCGATATTCGTAGTATATCTCCAAAGATCGTCTTCTTTAACATTTGAACGATCTTTCCATAGACTCAGGAGATTAGAAATAAGAGAATGCTAAACTAGTTAAATGGAACGTTCTTCGAATAAACATCCCAATGCACAACAGATAGTATAACAATAGTCCTCCGGGAGCGAGATAGCTAATTGAATCTCATCGATAAGTTTAAAGTCCGACTAGACAACTTTTATCCCGAGAAAGTATTCATCACATGAATAGGAAATCCAGAGAGATGCGAATGAATAACTATATACCACTTGGAAACCCCGAATAGGAGCATTATAGAATATAAAACAACTCTATATCGAATTCTTAATTGCAAAGGGCAAGAACTTCTTTCACTCATCGCTCAAACCCTCAAAGATATCAGAACTAGGACATTAAGCTTATGCCATAGGTCAAAGGAGTAGCCAGCAGTCTTCAAGTAAACAACCAGCAGAGAAAATTTAGGACTACTCAACATCGAAGTTTGAGAAAAAATGCTCAAGAGCGTCACAAAATCAAATAGCAATAAGAAAAAACTAAAGTCCCTTCTTTAACAGCAAGAGTTCGAGGCTAGGGATACATGAAGCCTCTCTAATCGACTAATTTTGGTACTTCACAGGTAATACCTAATAACTTCAAAGCTAAAATAAAGAAAAAGTGTGTCGAAGATAATCTGAATGTGATGGCAACAATGATTAAGAAAAAAGTTAAAGTTCTGAAGAAAGACTAAATGTACAAGTACATTAATTATCTAATGACCCGGCACGTCAACAAAAAAGATTGATATTTATGACTCGCACTTTAATATTACTCAGGTTTTTTTTATACTGCGTGTCTATTTTTCGTATCAAAGTATGTAATCACTTTTTTTATTCCCAACTATCGGACATTGGACGACTGTCGGAATTGACTGTGCATTGTCATTCTGTGCAGAATCCAGGTCGAATTTCTTAGGAACATAGGTTGAGAATTTCTGTCTTTGTTTATGCCTGGGGTTTTCCTAACATTTAACATAGTTTTTCTTGTTGTAACGGACAATTTTGCATCCAGGACACATCTTCTTAATAGCTGACCTAACCTTCATGTTTATATTTAATAAAAACAATTATTAAGGACAACAAAATCAAAATAATACATGCAAAATCTAGTCTTTAACTCTCTAAAACAATTTGCCAGAGTTCCTATGATAAAATTTATCGGTCCAAGAGCCCAATTCCCAAAGCAATCGGTGAATCAACAATCGCCGACCAGTGGTTCGTCGAATTAGTCAGTACTGAAAAATACTTCCGGAAAAGGTATCAGCATTCCATCGCTAAGAGCCCCTATGTTAAATGATGCAGAAATAGACACTGTCAACTCTGGAGGTTTCGTCGATGGAAGTTATCTAAAGGTAAAACCAGTAAGTCTGAAGAAGTGATCATAAAAAACTTTTTGATAAATCATCATTGCGCTTTAAAAGGTCCTCTATTCATTATATCACAAATTTACATCTGATTTTGTTTTTATTGATTCATAAACACAATAAACCGAGAAAAAACACTCCCACTAATTTTTATATTACATGTACGACAATATCAAAAATGAATTGACTGATCTTTCTTAGAATCTCGAGTTTCTAAAACATAACCCTATCAGAAACAGGTTTGGAAACCGTAGAACGAATCCTAATTCTTTCTCTGAACTGTCCGATTGGAATAACTATGACAAGGTTTATTGCGAAAAAATAAAAATTGAATTGCCAAAGGTCAAGGGAATCGAATAGGATCGATATTCAAACCAGAAGAGCAATGATGGAAGACCGAATCAAGTTTCCGATAATTTCATGCGTAGAACTCAGATAAGGTCGACAAGTTGTGAATTGAAACCGGTGAAAATAAAATTCGGAAATCCCTAAGGTCTGAAAGGATTTCAAAAGTCGTTTTACAAATACAATCAGGATAGAAGTCAGTAGAAATAGTAGAGCATTCCAACCAACAATTATATTTCCAATTACTAGCAATATAAAATTGCGAGGGACTAACGGAAAGCATACAAGGATCAAAGTTCACTGGTTGCTCGAATTTTGAACAGGAGAAAAAGAAGATTCAGGTAAAACTCTGTGCTTCGGTAGTATCTTACTGCTTGTTCAGTGACCACTCCCCTGAAAAAATGAGTGATACCAGTCTAAGGAGTACTACACAATGGACAATAATCGACCTCTACTCGTACTAAAATAAAATCTTTTTCGTGTTATTTATTCAACAACTCTCAATTTATGGGGACAAGTCCGATTCACCATCAATTTTTTCGACTAAAATTAAAGTTACAACTTTTCTTTATGTATTGCTAACAATTATAAACAACCAGAATAAATTCAAAAAGAGGGATGAACTTAGACTAACCCTAAAATAGTAATTCGCACTTGCAACTTCTCCAAAGAATAACCCATCAGAAATGGCAAACCAGGAAGTAGGTTCTGTAGCAAATTGAGCATCTGCTTCAATAGTCTGAGCTTGATCCAAAGAATTCGCCCATTTATATTGGTGGCAGCTAGTACTCAGTTGAAAAATTGATCCCTTTTCTTACTAATATTTCTGACTAGAGGCATACCTCCGTTTTGCTGTCTGGACTCTCGTGCGTTGAGTTGATTCTCCGGAAGAAGATAAATCGTAGAGGAAAATCGGAATATGGGAAGTATTTCCATAAGTTGGTCAATGAAGGTCTATAAAAATTTCCGCTATTGACACAATTAAGGAACAAAATTCTTGAAAAGTTTAGCTAGCTACTAGAATTAATTGATATCTAAGCAAGAATACTGAGAGACAAACTGTCGCTTCCACACTAAAAAAGTATATTTTTCACGTTGGAATTAATTAGTTTTCTTGGAATAAAAGCCATGAGCTAGGATGTCAGGGAACTGGCCAATAGACACCCGAAATAAGAAGTCAGATAGTTGGCCTCCTAAATCTTATAATAGCTTGAAGACGACGGTATTGATGCTGCGTAATCAGGACCGTAAGTTATCCCAAGTGAGAACATAAACTATAACAAAATAAACAGAGTTCAGACTGATAAGTAGATTACAAAAAAAACAAACCATAAAACGACTTCAAGCAGTTCAAGAGCAAACAAACAAAGAGTTGACAATAATTAAAATGAAAGCAACACACATCAAATTAACAAAAAAAATACACTATTGGCGAGACTCGCGGGGTTTTAAAATATTAGAGCAAAATAGCAACAGTAACTGAGTTCTTAAATTCTATAGTGTATCAACACAATCCTAGCTCAACCAATACCAGCAACTTTAGACTTTGCATACTACATAAGACTCATGATAGAAGACAACAATCACATAATATCGACAAACGGTATTAAAATTCTCAGTGAATGGCTTAGAGATGACTCAGGAATCAACAAAATACCAAACTCGTATCCTTTGCTATTTCTCCTTGACAAGTTCAAAAGGCACTCAACCCATCCCATTAACGGTATTTTATATGAATTGAGCGATTCTATCATCTATGGGGGGAGATTAATGGATCTGATGCAGGCTTTGCTAGATGGTCTCGGCTCAAATAAGGGAAATGTAAAATATGGAGCTACCATGATTTGCATCAGAATAGTGTCGATTATGCAAAAAGATTAGGATTTATTTTATTAGCATAACCAGGGTCAGTGCTAATTTCCTACTAACATTGAAATTAACCCGCAGAAGTACAAAAATCTTGAAAAATATCTACAGAGATGTTACTAAGCGATGCAGAAGGATAAGTCTCTGAGGGGAATGGGGGAAAGCATGCGCATTTCTTTAGGTATTTAGGAAACAATTCGAAAAGACACTAATAGCAATAAGACAAGGCCAAACAGTACAACTAGATCGAGAAACATGGTTAGTTCCACTAGTACCAAAAGCAACCAGCACATCGATACGATCGTTGCGAAAAACAATACTTTAACGAGAACAGCAACGAATCCAATTAACACAACAGCATCAAAAAACTCCATCACCACAAACAAAAATACGAATAGCGCTCAAAAACCTTAACAGCTGATGAAAAAAATTATAAAACTTTCTTCAGATCCCAATCTACATTCAGTAAAACAACTAAATTAAGCATTGAGCCTGTACATCTCATAGATAGTCAATGGCTTGAAGCAAAACAAATATTTTCTGTTTTATCTTTGCGAAATGCTTTAGTCTTTGCTTAGAAACTATACAGCTCAATAATAAACAGCCCAATAGATTTCACAATTCCTGATAGACAATTTTAGAGTCCTTTCATTTCACAAACCCCAGCGTGACTAGAGCTCAGATCATCTGCCGATACTGTTCAAAATAGCTCTTTGCTAGATTACGCTGAAGAAGTAGGTGAAGTAAATTTTAGACAATCTTTCCAGGAACTATTCAATGAGGAGGATAATTTCTGGATTATGTGTAACTGAAGGCAAGGTTAAAAAGAAAAATCGATAGATTGTGGTAGAATGGCTCAATAATTAAGTGAGTGTTGATTTACTAGACGATGAGTACTATGAACTTGTCAGAAAAATTGGCTGCGGATAAACTATCTACTGTCAGTATGATAAAAGTACTGATATCCAACATTTTCAACAAAAACAGCAGTATGCTTAAGTGTACTCTCCCTAGGTCACGTCTCAAAAGAAATACGTTCATTTTTAAGATAGAATTTTGGAAAAACCATAGACATCTGAGCCAATTAAAAAGTAAAAGCAGCTTTAGAATGAAAAATAGCTATCTCAACACAATCAGTTTTATAAAGGGGAAAACTCCAAAAGAGAAGAGTGTCATATATAAAACAGATAGGAAAAATAGGTAAAGAAAAAAATACCATAAATTCCATAGCTTTCTTACGAAGTTTCACCAAGTCAGTTCTAGCACAAGTATCAGCAATAATCATAAACCTATAGAAGAGCGAAAAGTGAATAATAGCCATAGTAAATAATTTCAGAAATGAACTGCTAGCTCAGCAATATAGTTCCTAAATAAGACTTATAGGAGCATTATCGATTTGCTAACGAAAAATAAGATTGTGACAAATGGGACGATATTATGGCTAAGAATTAACTTGGTACTCCAAGATAGAGGCAGAACCAACTGGATGGTTAAGACAGCAAGAAATAACTGTAGGATGAGTCTTAAACTGATGAACTAGATCATTTCTAGACGAAAATCAAGGACATGAAACAGTGGTTCAATAAGTTCACCTAAGAAAAATAAACGGAAGAGAGTTCCCTGAAACTCAAAACTTCCCCGCATCGATAAAATTAGTAACGAAACTGGGGTCCAAAATAGGACTCACACCAAAATATGTCCCAAATTGGCAAACACAGTCCTCATCTTGACTCCATCGAAAAAGACGAGGATGGTAACCAAAAGTAGAACTAGGAATAAAATTAAAACGACTATTAATAACGAGAAGAGATGAGCTAGTACGAAATTATCAATGTTGAAAAGCTTAATTATATGCTGAATTGTACTTCCAACCCTTATCCGCATCTTCGTACTCTAATCATAACTCCTTTCAAAACCCATCCTAGAAAACATCATTTTCTGTACTAAATTACACATTATCTGTCGCATCGGCAACTGAACAAACCCCAACCGTACAACTCTGTCCTTCTTATGACAATTCTGCTATTTTCGTAGGTACTTTTTCCTTCCCTAACTCAGATAAAAACAGACAAAAGTCTGATCAGTCCTCTGCAGCAATTATACTAGCATTTAGCCTGCTAAACAACAAATAACATATTCCTAAAAACAATGCTATCGCTCCTTCACAGTATAATTGAAGAGACAATTTCTTCATGTCGATCATTTTTGATAACAATAATTTCAAAGAGCATTTGCAGACTACTTCCTTTTGGATAGGACCCCGTATAACTTCTGAGGGATATACAACAGTTTTATCAAGTTGGGGAAATGGTCTATGTAAGTTTTTTCATTTATCTCAGTTCTAAATGTTTGATCAGTAGTATAAACAGATTAAGGCTACCGTTTAAGGAGCAGCCTTAGAAGAGCTTGTTAAAAAAGCTTTTGCTATATAGGGAGAAAATCTTAACTTTATCGTTGAAGGCTGGCTTTAAACCTAATTCAAAGCAGTTGTCCAAGGTTACCTCTAAAAAGCAGATAATCTTCGGATAAGATAGGAAGACTAGTAAGAGTAATAGGCCTTTTGATTTTAAATTTTAATTAATACTGAGTAATAGAACTACTGCTGATCTGGTAATAGATAGATAGATAATAATACGAATTTCAGTTTTAACTACAATTAACAATGAAAAACAAGCTAGATCTCAACAACCTTCTCGCCAAATATGAAGGAATATCAGGAAACACATCAAACAACTACTATAGTCCTGCAAGATAGTATGAACCTCCTGTTCAGTAAGATTACTATCAATCTCGTTAAAGAAACCAAAATTAAGATAACTATCAATATCAGAACCAGCGCACCAGAGTAATCGAAAATGTGTCAGGCAATTTTCAAATGTCCAAGTCTTAGTGTCAACAGTTCCTTTAAAAAATCAGGGAACAACTCAGGTCGTAAGCCAGCTAAATGAATTTCTATGCCGAAGGAGCGTTAAAAAGGATTCATTAGGACTTCAAAAGGCAGCATTAAATGATCAAAAGATAAATTCTTGATTTGCTCGAAAAAGCATTCGTATAAAACGAAAGGAGAATAAGAGAATAACTTGCCAACCAGGGAAAGCTCTAACCCCCAGAGTTTGCCGCTGTTAAAAGAAAAATTTAGGCGTAATAAGATATGATTAATCGAATTTCTAACGATCTTAGGGGTAAATATTTTTGTATAAATAGGTCCTAATTACAGAAAGGCCATCGCAGACACGGTCTTGCATGATTTCACTATCTAAATAAACTAACTTAGAGTGGCAATAAAAGCGGCCAAGGATAATTACCTCTCCAACTTTGGATAAATACAACCCGATCGAGACAGAATAGAATGCATTAAAGATGACTTACACAGACTCTTTAAAATTTCAAAGAAGCACGCAAATTTAATAGGCAAGGTTTTTTTTGAGCAAACCAACTAAAAAATCCCCGAAAAAGCAACTCAGCCCAATGCTTATCACAGCGAGTACCAACCCCCACCTTCACAACCTCAACCTGAGCGACAAAGGAAGTCCTTCTTCAATTTTGGCTTCGAATGATTAATCATGATTTATTATCCCTGTCAATTCTACGTGGCCTTTTTGATGCAACAGTTATGAGAAATGTAGGTTCAAATAATCATATTGGCTTATTTCACACTTTGTTTTTGTAAATTGAAATTCCTTGTTCGCGAAGTCTGTCTTCATATTTTTACATTTATTTTTCATAGAGCTGCTGAAGCCTTGTAGTTCTTCTAATAACTAGTTCCCTCCTTCCAAACTACAGCTATTTCTCCGCATTCTTGCGATCCTCAATTAACCTTCGCGCTCCATCGTACTTTGTCTTGGTTTAGAACCAGTTTGTAGTTCTTGAAATGCCTTCCATTTTCTTTGCATATTGTTATGCGTCTTGATATTTCTAATTGACTTTGATTCCTTTATGGATTGCGTTCATACTCATTTTTTTCGAAGTTATATTTTATTTATTATTGATTGCAATCAAAAAGTTCTTCCCAAGCAGTTAATATTAAGTTGATACAAATTTACCGAATCAAAGATAAATTCTGTTGGAAATTCTAGCTTTTTTGTTTTTGTTTTTGTTCTTTTCCTTTAGTTTTAATCCCCAAGAATTTTGCTGAGATAGCGATTGCATGCTCTAATGACCAGATTTTTGGAATGCTATTTTCTTATTCTCGTTGTTTGCATCCGATTAGGTTAGCTTTTCGTTGTCGTATAATGATTTCTTTTTGAGAACACTCCCTTGTTGTGGATTTTTGTCAGTTTTAGGTTAATTGTTCTCGTTCTGAGAGGTAAGGTCGGCTCCACTGGGGATTCCCTCGGATTTTAATCCGTTAAGTTAACATTAGGCCACCTTTTCCTGGTTTTTTCTTTCGTCTTATTCTGACCAATATTCGAACTTGGGTTAATCGATAATTCCATCGCTCAAACTCATTTTCAGATCGACTTAGATGTTTTGCATATATTCGCTATGGTCATCAATGTTTAGTAAATCGTTGGATTTCTAGTTGGAATTGATGCTCTGCAAGTTATGAGATGGATGACAAGCATTTTAATGCATTTATTCGACTGTAAATTACTATTTTATGTTGATTTATCTTGATTCCGCGGTTTTCCCCGGTACAATGCTGTCACCTGTTTTGTTGCTGCTTTCCACACGATTACCTTGTGCTGGTGCTCTTGCATTTCCTTGTAATTGCTCGGGGCTTACAGTTCTTTTTACCAATACCTGCTGAGCAAAAGAGGAACGAGGACTAGCCAATCTCTATACTCTTTACACTTGAACCTTGGAAATCGAGCTATTTGGGCCTCTAATACTAGGCTGATGGACAAAGACTCGAGAATTATTAGGGGTAATAAGAGGACTTAATACCCTCTGCTTTCTTTATACCTAAACATTGGATGTCTAGGTACTCGGCCTTCTTAAAATGTTCGACTGACGGACGAAAACTGGAGATTGATTCAAAGCAACAGGTCTCTATTTTCTTTAAAATTAAGCTTTGAATACCTGGTTGTTCGGACTTCGTATATTGGGCTAATAAATGACAACTGGAGATTACTTGCGAGGAGACACCTTACTTGATACTAATTCTCCACTTAGGTTCAAATTCTCAAAATTTGTAGAGTTAAATAACCTTGGACTTCCTCTAATTGAAAGATCTCCGTTTTGGAAAAACTTTCTCCCTGTAGAGTTTGGAGAAGTGCCGCCTAGTTGGATTGGTGCCCTCGGTTGAACTAGTTTAGACGTCTTGCTTTTAGAATCAGGGGATAATTCGCTTGTGAGTTTGACTTGCTCCTGATTTTACTTGTTTTATGTATTGGAAATTTCTTTTTTTTAAATCAGGTTTTCGATAAAGTTTTTCTCCTGATATCCACTGTGTAGGGATTAGCAACTTATCTTGTGCTGCAAATGGTTCCAAGGATAGATATGTTAGAACTAGTTTGGGGTCGATTTGATTATATTTGCTTATTTGGAAAGAGCTCGGTTATTAAAAATTTTCTTTTCTTGCAGTGGATTTGGTGGAAGATGCGAATTTTAATTCAAGTTTGAAACTCTTAAGTGAGTCTTCTGTAGCCGTGGTGAAATAGGAGTAACCCTCTGTGTATAATGAGGAACTTAGGTTTGTATTCGATTCATTTTCCTTTCTTAATTAGATATCTTTTGAACGCTGGCTTTAAGGGATTTATTTTACTCGTATAATTCGCGGATTAGGCTAACATAACCTTCCTCTCTTTCCTTCAGCTCTTAGTAAATTTTTTTAATATCGTGGTTGGATGTTTGCTGTCCTTTTTCTACTTATGTTCCAATATTCTGACTCATAATCGAAAGCTTGCAGAATTTAATTTAAATTAATTATTATTTCTTCTTTTGAAAACAGTAAGGATCTAATAATAAACCCATCACGTTTTTCAGCGAATGTTAATATCGACATTCTACTTGAAAAGATCACTTATCCTCTCTTTCCCCCTCCCTTAAGGTTGAGTACTCTATTTTTGACTTAACCGACTGTTGGTGAAAAATTCCCAGTATCGAAGAGATTAGTCCGCACTTAAGCTGCAAACTTGATTTTAATTATTGGGATTTTGAGCTGTGCAAATGATCCTACCTGTGTGTCCTGTGCATATTTCAAGAATTTTTTCAGTTGCAATGTCTTGAGCTTTGATGATCGGACCCATTTTATGCATTTGCGAAATAATTAGAGCATGATGCTGCTTACTAAGAAGTAAACCTGTGACTTGCCCACCGACTTTGATGTCTCTGGTTACTTAATCTTCCTCTGTGTTCCAGAGGACAATTTTTCTATTTTTGAATTTTCCTCCGGCGGTTACGAGGGTATTTGCTTTCCAAGGACACCATGCAAGTGCTTTTATCGCTCCAGAGTGTTCTTTGTTCTGAGCAATCATCCTTTGGGTTCGAATATCCCATAAAATCACC
>JAOWAT010129219.1:0-10177 GCA_028571025.1 Longipedia americana
ATAATATTACTTCACCTTATTAAAAATTTGGCCAATTCCAATGGGGTGCGTCTCATCGAAATTGTCCTCAAACCGGTATATATTTCCGTTTGGCCAATTTCAGTGGGGGGATGTCCGACTGTTTCCACATTCATTTAAATCCGTTGGAACGTCTCAAATTTGGCCAATTTTAGGGGGGGGTTAGAATAATACTACTCCGTCTCATTGGAATTGGCCAAGTGGGAAATAAAATATGGGGAGGTGTCTCATCGAAATTGGCTAATTTCAATGGGACTTCCGACTTATATCCGTTTGGCCAATTTTGATGGGACATCAGATTTATATCCGTTTGGGCCAATTTCAATGGGAGGGAGCGGTATTTTGTTCCATAAAAAAACGAAAGAGAAAAGAACATTTCGTTGTAAAAAAATTTGATTTGAGAATGGAAATCCTTATTTTTTTAATAATTGAGATTTTCTACGAAGTTTTTGAACTAGTCAAAATCTTAACGTCTTAAAATTTCATCAAAAAATGAGCATATTTTCTATTTTACTTACCCAAATATAATGTTAATTTTTTATTTTTTAGGAGGGATTTGTGTTGTTGTTGTTGGTGGTGGCGGGTTCTTCTCTCTGTGTTTTAGCGGATTTTTGAACCGGTTAATCCCAAAACAAAGCATCTTCTTTTTCCGTCACGCAACCTTTCTCAAATGTTTGGCGCTATTTTAAGTTTGAATTTTTGGCGCCAAAACGACTTTAGTTAAAAATAGATAGTTTACTTGAATAAATTTAGAAAAAATGGGCAAAAAAAGACGATTTGAATTAAAGGACACGGCAGAAAAGGCAAAAAATTCAAAATTGGCTAAAAAAATTTCGTCTTCAACTTCAAAAATTTATGAGGATGCGACTGAAAGACAAGTAAATATAGAAAAAATTCAAGACTTTTTAAAGGAAAAAAAATTAAATGTCCAAGATCAAAATTTAACCCCAGCCAAGATTTTAACTCGAAAAGAAAAACAAAGATCAAAAAAATTAAATGAGGGTCGAGAGGTAGTTTTAGAGATTGAAAATTCGATAAGAGTAAAAATAAAAAAAATCCCATTTGCAAGGCAAATCAATTTTCTTTACGACGATGCTCTCTACTTAATTAACTTAGAACAAATTTCTGAAAATGCCCAACCAGTGCAAATATTGGAAGGAATTACCATTTTGGAAGAAATAATTGAAGAGATAATAAAAGAATTTCAAAATTTTTACGAAAATGAAGATTCTCCAGAAATTGAAACATTAAGAGAATTTTCAATCACATTTAGCCATCCCGAGTTAGAATATGCCGTTAGTACGAGATATCTTCCACTAACTGGAAGCGCCAACGATCTTGCAAAAAAAGCCTGTGCTAGGCTTTTTCAAGTTTCAGAAAGTAGAAAAGGATTAGACTTGTCTGAACAGTTAGAGATAAAAATTCAAATTTTAACTTTGAGAAATGATATAACCCATCCTGTACAGAGAATAGAAAAAAGTCAAGATGAAATAAATTCTGAAAATTTGATTGGATATCGAGGGGGCAACAACGATATCAATAAATCAATTTTTGAAAATAGAGAAAAAAATTTTACATTTTGCCTAGGTCTAGTCTACGTGCCAATTAGCTTTTTCAACCAAACCTTAATCGCGAATGAGCATGAGATATCTTTAAAATATTCATGTTTTGTCGTAAATAGCATAATATCTCATCTAAAGTATAAAGACGTCAAAACTTTTAAGAAATTAAAAAAAATATTTTCAAAATTTCACACCACCTCAAATGACATCTTTTTAAAGAAGGCTATGGAATTACTTTCAAATGACATATTCAAATTTAAATCTCTTCTTGAAGGAAATAAACCAATTGACTTATTTACGCAATCAAAAATTATATCGAAAAAATTAAATGTGCAAATAATTATGTGGGCTCAAAGAAAATTAAATAGCGTCGTGCTGAGATATCCAGAAAAAAATTCAGAATGTGACTACATTATATACTTATACGAATCTAGAAAAAACGACGATGAAAATCTCGTTGAAAATGAAGGCATTAGACATGCATATTGCATTGATTTCATGAATACCTTTAGACGAAAATTGGCAAATTTACATTGCCAATTTTGTGACTTAAGAATGCTTTCCACTTCCTTTTATCGACATTCTTGTAAGGCATTTCAGATGTGTACAGTTTGTGAAAAACCTATATCTCAAAAGGAAAATATCTCTAATTATGAATTGGGTCCCATGTGCATGAAAAAATTTGACAACAAAATCTACACTTGCATTCGGTGTAGATCCTCCTGCTTTGGAAAAATATGTTTTAAAATTCATAGCTCCAAATGCAGCTCAGAATATAGCAGATATCGCTGCCCAATCTGTAAATATGTGTCCCCTAGAGTGATTGACAGTAAACAAACAATTTTAGAAATGAAATTAAATCATGTCTGCCTCCGATCGTATGTCTGCCGTAAATGTTTTACAAGTGAAACTGAAAAATCTAAAGAAGAACATCTATGCCCCTTGCAAAAATTCAAAAAACCTAAAAAATATCCTAGACTGATATGTTTTGATTTAGAAAGTTACACGTCTAGCACTGTAAATTGTAGCTTCTGTCTGGAAAGATTTTTTTGCCAAAAGCACCATATCTATAAATGTGAAAATTGTTACTCAAAAAAATGTACCTGTCAAGGCCCCACGTGTAAATGTAACGCCCTCTGCTCTACACATACGCTTCAAAAGAGCAAATGTAAAATTTGTTACAAATTTTTCTGTCCAGACCATCGACAAAAGGAAACTTCTGATACGCACCATCCAAATTTTTTAGTTGCATACTTCAACACATTAGATACAAATGTTTTTCACAAAATATACTTTGCCGACCCTATGATGAAGCATCCTTTGGACTGCGTAATTGTGCCAAATTCATTAGAGACAAATATTTTCCCACAAAATTCACCTCCCAATGAAAGATTTAAGGTCAATCTTGACCCACCCAAGAATAAAGATTTAAAATTGGGAGAAATCAATGAAATTGAAAAAATATTCCCTTTATGTAATAAAAAAATTCCTCTCAAAAAAAAGGATTTATCTATAGATCATTACATCTTTCACAAAGACGACAAATATAGCTACGGATTACCAGAAAATTATAAATCCAAATCTGTAGTTCAGAAGTTCTTAAGCTTCTTAATGCGGAGAGTTAATGAAAACTGCAGAGTTGTCAGCCATTTTGGAAGTCGGTACGACAACCACATGTGTGTAAGTGAATTTTTGAATTTGGGTTATATGCCTCAAGTATTGTGCGAAACAAACAGTCTGAAATTAGTGATTATTCCAGAATTAGGCATAAACTTCTGTGATTCGTATTATTTTTTAAGTATGCCGCTTGAGAAATTTCCAACATATTTCGGAATAGAAAAATTCAAGAACATTTCAAAATTACAATATCCGCATTCTTTTAACAATCCTCAAAACTATGCATATAACTCCAAAATACCAGACTTGCACTATTATGTACGTTTTGACCATTCTGAAGAAAAAATTAAAAAAATCAAGCAAATTTGGGAGTTGAATAAAAATAAAAACTTTTGCTTCCTGACAGAAATAGCAACCTATTGCGACTTAGACACCCACGTCCTGACGTTAGGTCCGACAGTCAAGCTCATACCATTTTTTGTTAACATAATTCTAATTCTCAAGCACCCCCCTCTCTGAAGAATTTTATATGTACTTATGTACTGATACAAAATAAATGCTGTAAGTTTGACTGTCGCCCCCCCTAGGAATGGCATATTTTCTGAGAGAATATTTTGAATTTCAAAACGATTTAAATTCATTATTTGGGAAGAAAACCAACCCAAAATCAAAAATGGCTCTATATTTACACCCAATGAGTGACAGATTATGCACCTTAAACGGTAGCAATTTTTCACTTCTTAGGGATTACAACAAACATTGGAATTCTATAAAAATACAAAAAGACATCTTCGGTTTGTCATTTTTATCGCACAGCACAAAAGGTCCAGAAGTGTATGCCTTCAGATAATATGAGGGGGGGTATGATAAGAGGGGGGTAATCTGTTTTTTATTTTCAAATTTTTTCTAAAGGCATACACAAATTTAACTTTTTCAAGAATACGAATTTGTTTTATTTATGGAACATTATTTAAAAGATTTTAAAGTTTCCCACGCCTGGACTAGCCTTCCAGTGCCCAAAATCCACCAGCTAGAGCCAGACTTGTTTGTTTATGATTATGATAGGTTGGGTGGTAATGCCGTATTTTTATTTCATGGATGCTGGCATCATTGGCATGATAGATCAGTTTGCAAATATAATTTAAGTTATGGAAGTGAAAATTTTAACATTTATGGACAATCTATGGCAGAAGTGGCTGAAAAAGAAAGAGACGTTATTAATAAATACCTAAATTCAGGAATGGTATCAAAGGTCATAGTAATTTTTGAATGTGAATTTGACGAAATACGACTTTATCCTAAAGAAAAATTAGACTCACTTTTAGACCCCACCAAAAAAAATCTCATTCAAGAATGTCATACATTTTTTGAAAAAAAATTTCATCCAAGATCGGACTTATCATCTCTTTCAATAGCTGGAGCACTGTATGGGGGAAAAAGTATGGCATATAGAATGAAATTAGATTCTAAAGATATTGACAATCTAGGACTCGAGATGAAATATTTGGATACCGGATCGCTTTACCCATCCCAGGAAACTATTTTACGACATTTTTTAAAATGGACATTTTTTGTGTGAGGGGGGGGGTTATTGAGAAAAATGTCTTTTAAAAAATGTCGTGTTATTTTTTTCACATTTCCAGAGTATGCAAATTGTGCCAGTAAATGACTACACCAAAATTTATAAACCTGAAACAAATAATATCTACTTTTGTAAAAAAAGTAGATCTTTGAAAATTAAACTCAAAAATTGGAATGAGGAAAGGCCTTTTCTTGGCTTCTTAAAACTCATAATTAAACCTCCAGAATGGGAAGAAACTTGTTTTTTTGCGCAAAATCCGTTTCTCCCAACTAAAATTAATGGGAGGTCTTTATATGTGATTTGCCGAAAATGTGCCGAGATTGGGAACAGATCGGCTGTCTGCTATCACACACAGACGGAAAAAAATCTTATTGGTAGTTATACTTCTGCAACAATAACATTTGCCGTAGCTTATGCAAAATACGAAATAGTTGAAATTCTTGAGGCCATGTACTACCCTCAAGGAGAAAAAGTTTATGAAGATGTCAATAAGGCCTTATTTAGAATAAAATTCATAAGCGAAAAAGTGCCAGATTTTGGCACATTTAAGGAACAAAAATTGGCAAAATATCTGAAAAAAGCTAATGAAGTTTTAGGATTAGATGGTACACAATTAGAAATTAAAGAATCAGACCTGCAAGAAAATTCTACAAGAAGAAAAAGCGCTAAGGACTGTTTAAATGGAAATCTTGGAAAAGTGCGACAATTAAATTCAACAATGTTCTATTTTTTTTTGAAACATTTATTATGTAGTAATTTTTTAAATATTTTGTTTCAAAAAATAAAAAACATTTTGAGCTCAATTGTCGCACCCTAAGATGGCACAATGCCCCAGAAAATTAGGTAGCAGCTTAGTTTGCATAATTTTTTTGCACATAAAAACATTTGCCCCCCATTTTTACTTCACATAAGTACGCATATCATTTTTATGTGAAAAATTATTTATTCAAACTCAACTGCCCCTCTTTTTTACGAACGTTTAGTAACTTCATACACAAATTCCCAAAATTATTGCAACGATCTTTATTTCAACAAAGGCCATGAAATTGTGAATTTTCACTACGACAGCCATTCAAAAATGGCCAGAATTCAATCACTTCCTCCCATCATCGCAAAATCTCAATCATTTAAGTATTGCCCAGGAATCTACTGCTTTGTGTTAGACTATTCCAGAGAATATGTTTTTAAATGCATGTTCAAAATGGCATTTTGGGTTGATCAATATAGACTAAATCTTCACATCTTTAAAGAATTAACTAAGCTGATTTATCAAGAAAAACGCATTACACTGTCTCAATTTTTGGACGGTAGTGAAGAAAATCAAATATGGTACGAAAAGAACAAATTAAAAATTTTTGAAATTGCAACCCTCCGCACACTTGCTGAAAAGACACAATATCCCACTACCGTTTACACAGACACAGGCAGGCTTTTTTTCAAAAAAAATTTTCCAAAGATTTTGAAAAGAAATTTTTTCAAAAAACTAAAGATCAAAATTAAATCAAGTTTTACAAAAAATTTCTCAAAAGATAAATTTCATTTTACATGTTATGAAAAAAAGCCTGACAGATTCCTTAGTTTGTTTATCAATTCGAGGAATGCCCCCACCCCTAAAAATGGGAAACAGCCTCCCAAGTTTCTGGAAAGACGAACTCCCAAAATTTTCAAAAATTAAGCAATTTTTTTCCTTAGGATCAAAAACATACTTAATTTTATTTGAAACTGCAGATGGAGAAATTAAATCTTACAATAAATTTCGATCGTTCACACTTAATTCAAGATTCACTAAAGAGTCAGCCTCTTTAGATGTCTACGAAAATCTCATCGAGGGGGTTTTTTCAACAGAAAATGACCAAAAAAATTACTCCATAACGGTCCCCCACTTCAGGATGCGCATTCAAAAAAATAGCGAAATAAATAGCACAATTATTGATAAAAAATTAAAACCTATGGAAATGTCCAATAGAATATTGAGCAAAAAATATAAATATCTAAGTTTACCTTTTGGAAGTGCAGAAAATTATCTAAAAAATTCAAAGGAAATTTTTAAATCCATAAAAATTCCAAAAGTTGAAATTTTTGAAAAGAAAAAAAGAGAAACTAAACAAGTAAAAAATTTCAGAGATAGATTAGATTTGTACTTTGGGTTAGAGGAAGAAAATCTAATTTGAAATGGATTTTTCAAAATTTTCCAAATCCAAAAAGGAAGAAGCCATTCGCAACTTATATTCAGACATATCTGAAGGAAATACTTTTGCTTCAATTAGCTCTTTCATAAAAGCCTTAAAAGATAGAAATATTCAAGGATTATCCCCCAAATTAATTGAAGACACACTAGAAAATTATGGAATTTTTTTACAAACTCGATTAGTTAAAAAAAATAAATCTGATTTTAGGAAAGATGAGGGAGGGTCAGGCATAATGATAAAATCCCAAGCTGATTTGATGATTTTGAATAAATATGAAGATTTCACATGTGCCCTTGTTGTTGTAGACAATGCTTTGCAATCTATTTTCCTAGAATGTTGTAAAAGTAGAAATAAAGAGGACGTAAAATTAGCTTTTGCGAGGCTTTTTGAAAGAAATAAATATCTACCTTTGCAACTATATATGGATAAAGAAGCAGCATTTCTCAGTTTAAAAAAATGGTTTCTAAGCTTCAACGTACACCCCATTTATTTGCAAACTAAACATTCCGCTTATTATGCGGAAGTATCCATCAGAAAAGTACGATTAAAACTTGTCCGTTATTTACGTAGGCATTTTAGCCTCAATTGGTGCGGCAGCTTAGACCTTATTGAGCGTAATTTATGGCTTTCAAAAAATAGAGGTCTTGGGGGGTTTAGCCCTTATGAATTGAACGGAGAAAGTTTTACTATAAATCCTCTCTGCGATATTTTTATAAATTTGGTAAAAAAACCCCCCACAGGACAGTTAGATTTAGACAATATGGTTTTCAACGTAAAAAATTATTCTCAGTATCTTAAATCGGACCAAAATTTGAAAAAAAAGCCTAAAATTGGGCAAATTTGCATATTAAGAAATTGGGGCTCTCGGACGAGATTTTTTAAAGTTTCAGATATTCGCCATTTTAGAGCTTATAAAATAACTAAAATTAACTCTACAAGATTACCTCTTATGTTAGAGCTTGAGGACATAATCACTAACAAAAAATTGCCCTTTAAAGTACCATCCTCTGATGTGTACATTATTCAAAAACACTATGTAGGGCAGTTACCAATAGAGGAAATTTTTGAAAAGGAAGGAAAAAAAATTGATGGAGTTGACAATGTTTTAGTAAAATTTATAGGTACTGAACTTATTTTTTCTATAATATTTTTTTACTTTCATTTTTTTCATTTATGCAAATTAGATCATATTTTTTTTCATTTTTTTAGGAGATAGTCATAAAAAATGGATACCAAAAGATTTAGCACTGCAGTTGAAGAAAAGAGACAGTTCTCAATAATGCTCAAATGGGATTTACGGCTAGTTATAAAAAATTGAAAAATTGCATTTTTCCAGATTCTGCCAACCCTCACTTTACAGATTGGCAAATTAATGTCTTAAATATACACATAATTGACAAATCATTCCCAAAAAATTCTGTAATCAGCTTAAAATCAAATCTAATTTTTTCCATAGATAACGGAATTCAAGAGTTTGCTAGGTTAAGAACTTTTAAAACAAATTCAAGTGGAAAAATTTCAGAAAAAATCTTGCATCACTGGCAAACGATTTCTTGTCAAAAAAATTTTGAATTTTCTTTTTTCCTTGTCAAATTTGACCCAAAACTTCAAGAAATTATTGAATTTCCCTTGACAGAAAGTGAAACACCCCCGGTTTTAATTGAGGTAGCATTTAGGAGATTTTCTTTAGAAGTATGAAAAGAAATGAAAAATTTGCTAAGAAGTTAAAAATTAGACTAATTAGGCACAAATCAAAAATTGAAAAATTATTACAAGCCCCAAACATCAAACCAATTTTACAAACCTTTTCGCACGACCAATTAAAAGTGATATTGGATCTTCTACATTTAATATTTTCAAAAAAGGTTGCAACTCCCATAAAATTCAAGAAAGAGCAATCAGACTATACTGATTCTTTGAGAATTTTATCAAAAAAATTTAGCAAGGACAAAAATTACGAAATAATTTGCAAATTGGCTAATGCAAAAATAATTACTCTTCTTTCTAAACATCAAAACTTATTAAAAAAATTTATTTCCTTCTTATTCAAATAAAATATGCTCATTCCAAAACCTTACAGAATAATTGAAGAATCCAAATTTAGAGAATTATCAAAAATTGAAAAAGAATATCATAAAATGCATCAAGAAAAAAATAAAGAGGACCCCCGCACCAATGAAGTCAAAGATTATGATAAGAAAATGGCAATTTTAAAAGAATCTGGTCATGGAAACACAAATCCATCATTGCCCAATGTATTAACTCAAACTAGAGACTATGTAAATTTAACAAATGCCCCTAATGCTATTGCTGACAACGGAATTCCAAAATTGCCCAATAATGAAGAATTTCATCATGCCATTAATAAGTTTGACAAGGAAAACAAGGATGTTTTACAAGAATCACAACCAACTATTCTAAAATCAAAATTAGACATTTTTTCAAAAATTGAACGCAGATATTTAAATTCTGCAAAAATTTTGATGGATAATCTTCAAGAAAATCAGGCACCATTATACGACGAAATGGGGTGCTTAATAATAAACACAAATTGCGTGCCCAATAGTAACATAATTAATATCTTAGAGGCTATTTACAATCCAAAACTTACAATCAAAAATTATTTCAAAATTCCTGGAGTTAGTGAATTTTGCGATTTTGTAGAAGCAAATAATTTGACAAAATATCTACCTCCAAAAATTGTTAAATGGTTGCACAAAGATCAAAAACTTCCAGACACATTCATAGACCCAATTTTAAGAGAGCCAATTCATACAATACGCGACAATATGATTCCCATTAATTATTTCAACTTAAAAACTAATTCATAATGTAATTTTCTCTCTGCACATAAATATATTGATCAAGATTTATGCAATATTTTACATCAGTCTATTTTGTGACAGAAATAAAAAATAAATAAGCACTTATCAATATTTTTTCCATTTTTTATTGTCATAATTTAAATGTTTTGAAATAAATAACACAATTTAAAAAAATAAAAAAATCAGACTGTTATTTGATGATTTTACCCAGAGGAAGTGTTGGTTTCTCAAATAGTAGTAATTCACTTCTTACAACTCTTATTTGATCTCAAAAAAAAGTGATAATATCATCAGACGTCCTGGTGGAATACCAAGAAAAATAAGCCCCCAACCCCAGTCCCATGGGATAAGCATATAAGTTAACTCGGCGCGTCCCCATTCATA
>JAOWAT010129330.1:0-10175 GCA_028571025.1 Longipedia americana
GCTGGTAATTTCAAATTGACAGGTAATTTCAAATTGCCTGTCAATTTTTCATTCCAATAAACACCATGATGTATTACCAGCAATAGTTTTGATAGAGCTATTCACCCTAACTGTATTTAAACTCAAAAGATAAATTTTGTCTAATAGTAATTTTGGGTTTTGTATGATATTTACAATTCAGGCGTGGGGATCATTTTTATAAAATAATTTTCTGATAAATCCTATTCAAATAAATACAAATTATCAAATTTGCTCCCCAGTTTTGAATCGAAGACTAAATTAATCTGGATATACCTTGCTTGGAATGCAGGTAGAAGGATTGTGAACCCTGAGATAAGATCCAGCTTTTTTCAGTATCTTTTTTGCAGAAGTGTTTTTCACAAGAGAATTTTGATCGAATTTAGCGAAATGTTTCAGCACAGGAATTTTTGATCGAACCATTTTAAAAATTCAAATTGAACTGCACACTATTTAGCGGAATTTTGTTTCCAACATTTTACACTGAACACACACTTCCTCTGTTGCGTTAGAGGATTTGAAGCAAATGAAAATACAATCATATTTCCTTTGCTTATTGAATGAATATCATATTTCCAATAAGGGTCTATATTTACCAAACTCTATGCCTACAGTTAAGTCAACAATCAACTTGTAAGAACTCAATTAAGATTACAAATAGATTTCTCATTTTTTGTAGTTCCATAATTAGATTGAACACCTGCCCAAATACATTTAAAGTATGAGAAAATTAATTGGAAACAAAAATGTATTACTACCTCTGTCCAAAAAATAAAAATAATCCTGAAATGTAATAATTTTGCTTAAGGCCCGGGAAGTGATCTTGAAATATTTCATGCAATATTGCAGAGTTTGCAATATTTCATGCAATTTATTGGAAGCTCTGAAATATTGCAGTGAACGCACGTATTTTCCCGAATTTTGAAAACACCGAATGCAATAAAATGTTGCATAAAATCTTTTTAAAATTCGGGAAAATATGTGCGTGCACTGAAATATTTCAGAGCTTGCAATAAATTGCCGTAAATATTGCAAGCATTGCAATATTGCATGCAATATTTCAAGATCACTTCCCGGGCCTTACCTTTTATAATAAACAAAGAAGTGGCAAAAATAAAGCCTGCTCCTCCTCCACCTCCTCCTCTTTCCTAGGCCTCTCTTCAGGATTTACAAGGAAGGATATGGGACGACAGACTGATGTTAATGAAGCACAAAGTCAAGATTATGCAAAGGTAGAGGCACTATTTTGGTGCAAAATTATCGTTTGGACTCTTTTTTTCTTATAAGCATACACTTTATAAGCATAAAAGCTTCCCATCTTCCAAATTTTATTAAGTAAATATGCTTATAAAATTGAAAAAAACATAGCCTTCATGAAAATTACCATTTGCTTATATAAAAAATTTGGTTTATTATTTCTCATATTTTTGATACTGTTACTAAAAAAGCAAGGTGACGAGAAGTTAATTTCCACCCCTGAAAGTCTTTGGAGATTACACAGTATTTCAATAGAATTTGAAAGCAAACATATTTTCTGTCTCGAGATCAAGAAGATTATAAATTTTGAAATTTTGCATCAAACTTGTGTCCCTGATTAGCTTGAAGAAGAAGAAGAAGAAGAAAACAGAAATGAAGCAAATTTTGAAAATGAGGCATTATCTGCGAATGAGTCATCCGTAATGGACGTGAACAACGATACTTTCAAGTACAGCATTCCTAAGAATTGTACTTCTCATGGAGAAGAACTTCTTACTGCTAAAACTAAGGGTATAAATTAGCACTACAATTTAAATTTGAATTTAAATTCAAAACCTTTCTAAATTCAAATTTAAATCTAAATTCAAATATGAATATAAATTCGAATCTAAATTTGAATCTAAATTAAAATCTGAATTTGAATTCTAAACTTTAGGCTCTTTTCTAAATACCAAAAGATCACCCTGAAGTCAAATACATTTCAAATTTTTGCAAATAAAAAATGAAGCAATTTTTAGCCATTTTATTCTATAGACTGAAATGAAGTACAGTGGTGTCACGATTTAACGGTACTAAATTTAACGACATCTCATGATATAACGACATATAGGATGCCTCCATTTACTAAATAAGCTGTCACTATTTAACGTCATCTCACGAATTAACGACATTTTCCTTGCCTCCCAAAAGTGTCGTTAAATCGTGACACCACTGTACTTTATTTTTCAATAAAAAACGTGTTTTGACTCAGGGTAACCTGTCCGTATAAAGAAAAGAGCCTGTGATGTACCTTTTAAAAACAAAACACCTCACTTTAATTTATATCCTTACTCCAGCAAATGTAATCGTGAATGAATTCAAAGTTGACACAAGAAATGAAAAAGCTTTAGATGAAGGAGCACTCACTTATTTTGCTTCTTCTTCGTCAGGACATCTGAATTCGAAAGAAAGTTCCGTTTTTGTGAGCAGTGAGGAAATTAGCTCTTTCAGCGATGGACATACAGAAAGAAAACTAAGAGCAGACACGAACATTCCTCAAGAAATTCCAAATCATTCTGATGTGAAATCTGATCCAAATTCTAATCATAAAGCAAATTACTTTTCAACATTGACAAACAATCTGCGAGTCTCTAGTACATCAAATTCAAATGCTGGGTCAAATATCTCAAATTCCGATACTAATTCCATCAATCTAGAGTTTAATCAAGATTACAATAATAGTGAAAATAACTCAATAACTAATCCTGATATTAACGTTAGTCAAGACCGTAGTGATAATAGTGAAAATACTTGTGAAAGTAACTCAATAACTAATCATGATATTAATTCTAGTCTAGGAAGTAGTGATAATAGTCTGCATGCTATAGTATCTGAACCAGACATTCATCAATCTTGGGGTTCAATTTCTAATGATAATAATTGTTTGTTTTACAGAGACAGTGTTGAAAGCTTAAAAAGTGAATCATTAAAGCAACAACAAGAAAACAATAAAGGTGAAGACAAGACAATTAATATTGATGAAAGTGTTGAAGAAGATTCTAATGAGGAGTGCTCTGACAATATGAATTACTTCAAAAGCAGATTCTATAAAGACAAAAACTCTTTTGATACTGACAAAGTAATTAGAGAGTTTCGTGTCAAGAGAAATTCATCTTTGCTGGAAGTGAATGAAGAAAATTACTCAAATTCAAGCGAGTTTGCATATTCAAACGATGCAAGCTGTACTTCATCTGGTTTCTCATTGTCTAAAACTAAATCATCATCAGCGCTCAAAGGCAAGAAGAGTGAATTGTCACAATCAAATTCAAATATTTTAGGTAGGGTGTTCTATAAAAATTAATTTTCATGCCAATAAAATTGAGTGTATAGAAAATTATCTTATTGTTACCCTGAGGCAATCAGAGCTAGAAATTTGATACTTTTTACTTATTATTTCAAGGCACAGTGGAAGAAAAAAATATTTAATTAAAATGGTATTTTTCTGAGATCAAACAAAGTCACAATATCATTTCAAGCAAGAAAATACTGATTTATTCCAGTGAAGGGCAAGATAACCAATACTTCCTCTGTTCAATCGCAAAACTGATGTTTAATTTGGTCAATCTTTAAGCAGTCGCAAAAGATTTTTTTCCCCGAAAAATCCCATTTTTGTTTAAAAAATGATAAAACTAAAAGATGAAGGACTGATGACATATAAATAAATTTTATAGAACACCCTATTTTAGGAGCAAAAAATGAGAATAGACTTGATATTGCAATTGCGAAAAATCCAAATGTAGAAGGTGAGAAGACAAATTTGAATGGGCATTCCAATGATGCAAGTTGTGAGTCAAAAGTTCAAAATGCAAATCAAAGAATTGTTAGGACTGCAAGTATTAGAAGAAGGCATAGCAATAATACGAGTGATGAACCAAATAAAATTTTGTCGTCATCTCCAAAATCGCTGTCTTCTAATACTAAAGGTGATACCAGTACAGCACTGGCCTCAAATAATACCATATGTGATACCAGTACAGCACAGACCTCTAATGCCAGATGTGATACCAGTCCAGATGCCAGAAATAACTCATTAAAAAGAGGGAGAAGAAGGCCTAGTGAAGCTGGGGATGGATATTCAGAGAGTGAACAGAAGAAGCTTCATTTTGATTTGCCTGATACCAATAACAAGGAAAACTGTTATTCTAAAGATTCCAAAAAGAAGGAAAACAGTTATTCCAAAGAATCCACACACAAGGGAACCGGTTTTTCTAAAGATTCCAACAATAAGAAAAACTGTGATTCCAAAAATATTGAAAAGCCCAAGGATGATGAAAACGAGGATGATCCATTGGGCTTCATTGAAATCAAAAGCGCTGCACAATGGAAGGCTATGTCAAGGAGGATTTCATGGAAGTTTGAAAATGAAGACGATGAAAAAGAAAATCATGAGAATAATGCTGATAATAGTTCTCAAAGAGATGAAGTTAAAAGTCCACTGATTTTTAACAGAGATGACAAACTATTGAAACCAAATTCTTCTGGTCAAATTAATTTCACAATTAGACCTGAACCTCTTACCTACCCTAACAACTTTAAACCAACAAAAATACCCCAACTCAGACTTATTTGTTGGAAAATAAAACCATGGAAAGAACCCAAAAATTACCTTGCTGCACAGCTGGCTATGCAATGGAAGGTTGATTGTACAGAAGTGTTTCCAGGTCTTTATATTGGTGACAAGGCATCTGCATCAAATGTGGCATTTCTCAGGAAAGTTGGCATTACACATGTCCTCAACACTGCAGAAGGAAAAGATGAAGGACTGGTTGATTTAAGTCAAGAACATTACATTGGCTCAGGTATAACCTATTTGGGATTTCCATTGTGGGATACTCCAACTTGTAATATCATTCCTTATGTAGGTTGCGCGGCTGAATTCATTTCATCAGCAATTGATAATGGAGGAAAATGTCTGGTCAATTGTCAGATGGGTGTATCAAGATCATCTTCTTGTGCAATGTCATATTGTATGATTTGCAAAGACATGAGAGCTGTTGATGTCCTCACACAATTCAGAAAGCATAGAGATGTGAGGCCGAATGATGGATTCATGCAACAATTGGTGGACTTGGACAATGATCTGAGGAGATCAAGAGAATGTGCTGTGTCTATGAGTATGAAATTGTCAACTTTGAGTGATCACAAGTTTTTGCCTCAAGCATGGAACTTTGAATTTTGGACAAAACCTGTAACTGAAGAAGAGATTGGATTGCCTCTGGTAAAACTTGGAGAACCTTGTCCATTAAAATTAACCCCTTTGCAGTCTTTGACATCATCTCAAGTCTCTTCTAGGGCTGTTTCCAGGAAAGGGTCAATAAGAAATCCTGAATTTTCAAGACATTCATCTCGCAGACAGAGTATGAAGTCAAATAAATCAAATTCCAAGCCATCTTCTAGAATGTGCTCAAGGGGCAGCAGTTTCCGGTGCTCTACAAAAAGACCTAATTTTGCATTCAATAACAATTCACAAATGAAACAAATTACTATTCCACAACAGAGCAATTATCCTGTCAAAACAGCCGAGGAGGAAGTGGAAGAGGATGATGATGACGACTGGGAATGGGAGTATGAGGAAGAGGATGAGGAAGAAGAAGAATTGCTGGCTGTGGCAGATAAGCATCAAACTGTGGACCAAGTGACTGGTTCTCCAATTACAACTCAGAAATTGGAAGAGGTGAAAAATATCATTGAAGAACCAGAAGACAATTGGAGAATATTATGGCAAGAATCAAGAGATAAGGAGAACCTGTCACCTGTTGGTAGCATCAAATCAAACAATAGCAGCTTCAGTAATTTCTCTAACCAATCCAAGATTGGCAATATGATACAACCTGGAGTAGAAGGTGATCCCCTATCATTGGTCAAAGTGGTGTCAGCAAAGCAATGGAAACAAATTTCAAGAAAACTGACCATCAATTTTGATGATATTGATTTATCAGAAGGAACAGAAAAAGATCAGACATCTTCTGTTTGCTCAACACGCCTCTCCCCAACTCCAGTGGCTGATGAAGAAGAAGTTGAAAGACCTCCAACACCTCCAGAATATAAGCCAACAACTGTGCAGCAACTGAGAATTCCATGCTGGAAAATCAAACCCTGGGATCAGCCAAAAGACAGGAATTTATTTACTTCAATGATGGGTGTTAATTGGGGTGTGGATTGTGATGAAGTTGTTCCTAACATATTCATTGGTGATGAAGCAAGTGCAAGAAATATAAAGTTCCTGCAGAAAATTGGCATTACTCATGTATTGAATGCAGCAGAAGGAATTTGGACAGATTGTAGCTTTGTTGATTTAAACCCTGAATATTATGAAGGAAGTGGAGTGAAATATCAAGGACTGCAATTGTGGGACAGTACAAGAGTTAAAATTCTGCCACATTTTGGTTGTGCCAATGAATTCATCAAATCTGCAATCTCAAATGGAGGAAAATGTTTGGTTCATTGTCAGATGGGTGTTTCGAGATCATGTACTCTTGCAATGGCTTACATGATGCTGTCACAAGGATGGAAAGCCAATGATGTATTAAGAGAATTCAGGAAAAGAAGAGATGTCAGACCAAATGATCATTTTCTATCTCAAATTGCTGAATTAGACAATGATTTGAGAAAAGAAAGAGAATGCAACATTCCAAGAAGATTAAAATTACATTCTTTAAAAGATATTCCAAAATTGCCCAAACCATATCATCATGAATTTTGGTCAATACCACCAGATCCAGATACCTTACCATTTACCCTTTCTCATATGGACGAGCCAAGACCAGATATGGAAAAACCAAGGGAAGAGAAAATAAGTGATTATAAAAAGGCTCAAGAAATTTTAGATGAAAAATGCAATGCAAAGTCTGTTCCAAATTGTCAAGATGTGACAACATCGAAAGTTGAAACAAATATGAATGCAAATGAAAAGGATGTGCAAGATGTATCAAATAATGATTTAAGTACTAATAGAACAGAAGTTCTAACTCAACATGCTAACCAATCTTTGGTTACAAATATCAAAAGAAATGGTAGTGTAAAGTCCAAGTGTCCTTCAAACAGACAGAGCATGATCAGCACAACAAGCGATGAAAGTGAATGGGAGTGGGAATATTATGATGAAACTGAGGAAGAGGAAGTGGCTGATAATGAAGCCGATAGCACTTTTGATAATGATGAAGAAATGGAAGCAGAATTGACTTCTGGGTCGTGTCAGACTATTGAGGAGGAAGATGAGAGTGATTGTGATATGAAATATTTGGATATGAAAGTGGAGAATGCTAGGGCTTGGCGCGAGATGTCTGTTAATGTGCAGAAGAAAGATGAAAGGTCTAGCGACAATTCAAAAGAACAAAATAAATCTTCTGGTAATGGATTTGCTGTAGAAATATACAATAATTTTTATTTGTCTTCCATAAAATCAGATGAGGAGTCTGCAAAGGATAATGAAGTTACAACAATTAGAAGATCCAGGTCTAGACCAAAGAGACCTTTTTGCGAATTTGAACCCACAACTGAAAAACAAATGAGACTAATTTGTTGGAAAACCAAACCATGGACTCAGAAGAAATCCAGCAGAATGTTTTCATCCCAGTTTGCAGTTTTGTGGCAAGTGGATTGCGATGAAGTATTCCCAAATTTATTCATTGGTGATAAAGCAGCAGCAAAGAATCTGAAGTTTTTGAAGCATTTGGACATTTCACATGTGTTAAACACAGCTGAAGGCGTTGATGAAAATTTAGTTGATTTGTCACAAGAATACTATCGAGATTCTGCAATTGAATATAAGGGACTAATGATGTGGGATTCAACTTGGTTTGATGTGGGTCCCTTTATCGATGAAGCGGTTGAATTCATAGCCGAAGCCATCAGTGGTGGAGGGAGGATTTTGGTTAATTGTCAGATGGGTGTATCAAGATCAAGTACATGCGCTATGGCATACATGATGATCAAGAATGGCTGGAAAGCTCCAGATGTATTAAGACAATTCAGAACACACAGAGATGTGAGACCAAATGATGGATTCATGAAATTCCTTGTTGATCTTGACAACAAATTGAGAATTGAAAGAGAAAACTTTGAAGAAGAAGAATCATGATTCATTTTTAGAGAAAGTAAGAATGGGGACATGTTATGAAACCATTTGTAATAAACTAATGCATTTTCATTTTCATGTTTTGAGTACTGTTTTTTGTCATTGTGAAAAGGGAATTCCTTGTCTCATTGCAATATGCATGAATTTCTCTATGATGAGATAAAGAGGAAACTTCTGAAAAAATGGATCGGTGATTCGACTTTATCTGAATGCCCTAATGCTATTTGAAGCATTCAGATAAAGTTAAATCACGTAACCTTCATATCGATCCATTGAAAGAACGAAAAACTCAAATAATCACCCTTAGAAAACAAAGAAAATTAGCTTTTTCCCATATAATTCATTCCGATTTTAAATTTTGACTGGTTACCAAAATGTTGCTACTTCGTCCACTTGAAATTGGCTAAAGAAAAAACTTTGAACAATTTTATGTAGACACAATATGTACAATTGTTGTTGAAAGAATAATCATTAAAAAGCAAACCAATAAAAATGAAATAAATGCATAACTCACCAAAACTTTGTTTGATTTCGTAACAATCTTTCCTCTATAGCTAGGTTTCTAAGTCAATGGATTCTGTGGTGTACTAGGATTAGAGACAGGTTTGAATATGGAAAAATATACCTGGAAAGAAGAAGAGTGCATTTGAAAATCAATTTTCTTCCTTGTTCTGAATGGATCAATTCTTTAAAAAAAAATGTATTTCATGTCTGTCAAAAAACTTTAAAAGTGATTCATCATTTTCCTAATCTGTAGATGAAGAAATCCTCTTTATTCAAGTAAATTAAGTTTATAACTTGCAGATCTTTTATATAACCTGGCATTATTTTGACTAGTCCTTTATTATGGACAGCAAAAAGTCTTTATCCACAAATTATGGCCGGATTTTTCCAATTCAAGTTCAATATCGGGCATTTTTCTAGATATCTGAAATAAATAGAGCTTGTATGTTTTCTTCAATAGATCTTTAGATTGTAACATCCAATCTGAGCTGGTTCGCAGGTTACAGTCGGACTTTGTGTGCTCACAAACCAATATTTCCAACCAATTTCAGTAACTTCTCTTCATTTTATGGTAGTACAAACTGATGGGCAGCCATGAATTCCTGATTTGCAACTGCGAATGAAAGACATTGCACTCTGCCTTACTGAGTCTGTGCAAATAACTATCGACTGCCACGGCGGGTAACAAAGTCAGTTTGACATCCCTACTCAAGTACTTGCTTCGAAAGCGGCAGTTCTCCAAATGGTCCTGAGCGCGAGCCGCTATCACTTCGATGATGTGGCGCAATGACTCCTCTTCGCCTTTGCCGCGGATCACACTTTCACTCGACACCTGGAGGGGGAGGGACGGAAATTTTAAGCAAATAGGATCATTTCATGCACATTATTTCTTTAAGTTTTACGCAGATTCACTTTATTTTTTCCTCAACAACGCAAGGTCTTCTAGAGTTGAGGTAACTCCTAATATTTTGTAAAAATACGCCATTTAAACATACTTCAAAGGTTGGGTGGTCATTTTTAAGAATTCACTACAGAAAGAAGTCCGGAGCCTTATAATATGGGATATCATTTTTTAAATTTTTGCATGAAAAAGGGGCGTCAAGTACGCTCTCCTCCCTGGAATTTCAAAGGAACCTCACAAACAAAAAATTTGTAAGATTTGACTTGTTATTTTGAATTGTTTGAAAATTTGAAAAAAATTAGAAAATTTGACAAATTTGACAAATTTTGGAAAACTTGAAAAATTTTGATAATTTTGAAAATTTTTGAAAATTTTTGAAAATTCCATCAAAAGAAACCTACAGCGTCTGCAATCTAGTCATAGACTGAGATTGGTAATCCTTTTGTGAGGACACTGCTCAATTTCTTGTCAAAATTTTGGGTTTGGGATTGAAATTAGACCTTCATCTGCCCCCATAAGATTTTCAAGTCAAAATTTTTAATTAACCTTATAATGCATGACATGTGTGGAAGATACCAACAACTTATAAAAATTGGATTTATTTCCAATAATTTACAAACAATGTTTTGCTGAAACTTCATGACTTTTCATGAATTAGTA
>JAOWAT010129441.1:0-10175 GCA_028571025.1 Longipedia americana
AATAAGTAAAGAGAAGAACCAATTTACCTACACATTTAAACATTTGTTGGTGTATTTTCTTCATTAGTGTTTGAGGTGTCCCAACGGACTTTTGAAATTAATCGAAAGTTTGGATTTTTGAAGCTTACAATTTTTTGCAAGATCTAAATCAAATCTTTTATGTGTAAAAAGAAGTATTCAATTATCTCTTTCCTCTATCCGGATATTGAGCTTAAAGGTAGCATTTTCAGTAAAATTACTACATAACAGAAAAATTAAATTGCAATTTTCTCTAAATTGCGCAAAATTTTATTTTCAAAAGTCCGTTGGGACATCTCATATTACTGGTGGAAAAAAATTCAAGTTGCTTCAATTTTGAAGAGCAAATTGTATAGTTGTATACCTTCATTATTAAAGAAAGTATAAATTTCCATTTTATTACAACAGCAGGCCTGCCTACAAATGATTAAAACATCATGAAGTAGCTATAAATATTGTAATTTGTCATGAACATGATATTCATTTTTTTCTAAAAGTACTTGCACATTACAGAATGTTTCAATAATAAGGAAAACTGAATCATCTTAAAAATTGTTCAAGGCCTAACATAATGCATAAGTTTAAAAATAAGCATTGATTTAATCGATAATCTTTGAACCTCATTCTATGATGAACTGCAAAAATGGATTGTATATTATCAAGATTCAATTTCAAATTGCGTAAAGTAATATCACGAAATTGCTATATAGATGGCTAATCTAAAATTGCATCACTTACAAGGAATATATAAGTACTTCTGACAACATTTTATTTCGCAAAAAATCCAAAGAGGACAATATTAAAAGAGACTTAAAAGTTAAAAGAAGCAATCAATTTCTTTGATATTATTGTAAACATTGAACTTGTAATTATTTGGATTGTAATACATATTCTATTCTAAATCGGACCTAGAATTTTAAACATTTTGAAATAAAGATCCGATTTAGAATGATCTACGGTGCTCCGCCTAAACAAGAACTGAAACGTTCAGAACCCTGCGCAGTCAGATGAGTTAATTGCTGGTGTTGTTGCTATTGCTTATTGCTGTTGTTGTTGCTATTGCTGTTATTCTAGTTGTTTTTCTTGTCCTTTCTATAGTTCTTACTGTTGTTGTTGTTGTTATTGTTGTTGCTGTTCTTGTAGTTGTTGATGCTGTTGTTGTAGTTGTTTTTATTGTAGATGTTGTTGTTCTTGTTATTGTTGTTGATGTTGATTTTGTTATTGTCATCATTATTGTTGTTGTTGTTATTTTTGATGACTTTTCACTTTTGAAGAAGAAGATGGTCTGACGTCCAGATGAGCAGAAAAAGCGTAGGGCATTTGGATGACCAGAAGAAGCCGTCCAGATTATCGGAAGAAGCGTAGGGCATTTGGATGACGGAAGAAGCCTTTTTGACACAATGGGTTGCGACGAACAAGAAGAACAAGAACAAGAACAAGAACAAGAAGAACAAGGACGCCTGTGGCTCTTTAACCCTGCTGCCCTACGGGCGCAGGGTAAAAAAAGGAAGTTCATGGATGAGAGAGTTATGATAACCAAAATCTTTATCATAATATTAAAAGTTTATTATTTCTCTGCTAATATTTTTTTGAATTTCTTATAAAAATGAGTAAATGATAATTTTTAGAGCTAAATTTTCATTGTGTCAGGACCTGATGAGGCTAGGACAATGTTTTTGAATATTTTCGAAATTCGGTTAATATGCGAACTTAATTACATAAAAGCTGGCACCCCCTCCCCCCTCTTGAAGCTCAACCTCCTTAAAGTGTGTGACGTCTTATGAAGTTATAGAGAAAGTCTTACTTAAAGGGACACTGACATCAAAAATGATGATTAGCTCAAATAAAGGTATGGCCCCTAACAGTAGAAAAATGTTGAAAAATTTTTTTTCTTTAACAAATTTCCTAACATCTGCCATTTTAAATTGCAAGAGTTGTTAGGATTTTAGAAAATTTATTGTCCACCCTAGTCTCATTAAATGAATTTTCTTCCTTTTATGGGAAAAATCATACTTCAAAGTAATAGCCTGAATAGGGTGCTTGAAACATATTGTTGCATGATAATTTATTGATTTGTATTAGCTTCAGCTTTGCAGAATAATTATAATTTCTTCAAATAAAAGTAGAGTGGACGATAAATCCTCAAAAATCCCAACAACTCTTGCAAATCAAAAAACTAGTTGTTTGAAACTTAGTATAGAAAACAAATTCTTTTTTCGGTGATTTTTTTTACTTTTAGGAGCCATACTTTCATATAAGCTTTACATCATTTTTGATGTCAGTGTCCCTTTAATAAAAGTCCAGATTCTTATACATCTAAGATTCTACACAAAGGAGTTATTCTGTGCTTTCATTACTTTTGAAGGTCGTTTTATGTTTAACCCTGATCATCATGCGGTAATAAGGTCAGATAAACCATCGCATGACGATAAGGGTTAATAATGCAAATTTATACTTAATTTTAGATGTTAGGTTCAATAACTATGGTACAAAAAATAACAAAGCATGTTTTTTCATAAAACTTACTGAATTCATGGCTCATCAGTCCCGATTCTTACACATTCACAAGAAGTCTTTACAATTTGGGAGTTTGAGAAGCACTTCAATGGGAAAATTACAATTTATGGATAATTCAAAAAAATAATTGCACAGGGTTCTTTCTTTAGTTTAGTTGAGCCAGAATAAAATCTAAAATTTCAGGTTACCTGGGCTTGTTGATACTATAAAGGAAATTTGCTTGGCTGAGTCAAATAAATTTTTGATACCCCAATTTTCAAACATAGTGGACACCCTATTTTGAAATTTTTTGAAATTTTAGATTTTATTCTGGCTCAACTAAACTAAAGAAAGAACCCTGTGCAATTATTTTTTTCAATTATCCGTAAATTGAAATTTTCCCATTGGATTGTTTCCAGAGAGGGGGGGGCCTGGACTTGTCAATTTTGTAAAAAATGCATCTAATAAAATACTGTCTAATGGTCTTTTAAATTTGGTATGCCTTAAAAATTTTTTGTCTTAAAAATTGTTCTTTTGCTTTGCAACTGATAGTATCTAGTCAGAAAGAACAAATTGACACCCTTGCCAATATGGTTCTACCTTTAGGAGAGGTTCTGAGAATTTAACTAGAAAAATTCAGTGAAAAGAAGGAAAATGAGTGAATTTTGTCCCACTTAGAAGTGAAAATATGAGGAAAAGAAGACATTGTAGAGATATTTTTGGACATGGCCTGAAAGTGGAGTTATTCTGGAGTCTCGACTCCTATGGAAGAGCTGTAGATACCATTGGAAAGCTGAGATTTTAAGCTAAATTTTGATATCTGAAAAATTTCTGTGTGACATCTGAACTTTGAGATAAAAACCAAAACGTAAGTCCGAAATTTGCTGGGCACCTCTTTAGGCGGACCGCTTTTCTGAAAGTGCAAGAAAACACTTTTTAGAAAATATATGTTCTTACAAAACTTTTTGAAAATCAAAAGCATGAATCAGAAAGCAAAAGACATTTTTTAACAGAATCAATATGTTATTAATGAAAATTGAATGTAAAGCCATGTTTTCAAAAATAAAATACGAACCATCAATATAATATATACTATTAGCAATAATGGAGAGAAATTGAGGGTTTAAGAATGAGCTTTTTATACAATCACACTTTGACATTTTCTAAGAATGCACAACTACTTCAAATAATTTTCTGCTGAATATAGAATATTTGTTTTTCATTCTCTGTGAAATTTTTAAATTGAATTCTTTCAAAAGACAAAATTGAAAAGGTTGTGAAAATTGAACTTCTTTTGTCTTTCATTTTCATTTTTCAAAAAATATTAGCAGTTAGACTTTCCTTTAAACAAAAATGATCTTTCGAGGATTCTTCAAACAAAGGGAACACATTTTATTATATGCTTGATGGAAGTGGATGGAATTAGATATCTAAGTGACCTCATGGCAAGATCTTCTTATTTCTATTGTCTTTCTTCTTTTCTTATTTGGCATAAGATTTCAAAGATATTCTCAAGAAATTTACTGAGTAGGAATAAAAAGTCATGTTTATTTTGTGGTAAGCAAACACTTTGTTAACCAGGATGTCAAGTAGTTCTTTCTTTAAAATATGAAACTTGCTGTTAATAAAGAATGAAGATAATTCTTCATTATATATGTCGCAAATAGGTTTGAAATTGAAATTTTTTTAGTCTCACCATGGGACCAGATGGGACCACATGGGGCCTCCCAGTTTAGGCTAAATTTGATAGCTATGTGAAGAGTTATAAACATTGATGAAAACCCCAAGTCATTTCGACCACTCTAGGAGCCACAATTCAAAAATATATTTTTATCATCAAAAAAGCATTTTTTCTGTAATAACTTAGTCAATTTTTCACCTAGAGCCTTCAAATTTGTGTCAATTTTGTATCCTTACTGTATTTCAATAAACCATATCTCACAACTCAGTTTGAAGATGCCAATTCCAAGGAAATGACACATGAAAATGATTTTAGGTACAAATTTACTTTTCAAATTTTCTGGAAAATTTGGTTAAATGTTGGCTGCAATTCACCTTTAATGTCATTCACCAAGTATACTAGTCTTCAGATTAACTTAAACTTCTTTGGGAAGTTTTGAATATACTGAGATTTTAATGTTTGAAGTTTTTGAAAATGTAAATTGAAAATGTTTGACCTTGCAAATGTTTGAGCAAAAGGTTTTTGCATTCCCTCAAACAATAGAGCAAGATCAGGCTTTTTTGCCAAAAATTTCAAAAAATGAGAGCCAATTTTTCTCCAAAACTGAACAAATCTGCAAAAACTCAGATTTGGCAACATCTGAAACTAAGGAAAATGTCCAAATTATCGTTGCTTTACTGCACATTTTTGGACAGAAGTTACTGATTTAAGAGGATATTGCCTCCGTATGGCGATAAAAGTTGCATTTCTAACTATTTTTCTGCTACAGATCTTGAATTTATAAGAACAATTTGGCTTCTTTTTCTTCTTCTTCGTTCTAAACCAATAAAGTATAATTGATTATCTTAATTAATTACTTGTTCAAACAGAGTAGAAATCATTACCACTTTGCATCAATTTGTACTAATTAATTAAACAATCTTCATTTGAAAGTACAAATTAATTCAAGCAGGTTAATATTTGGCTCCAGAATCAGTCTAAGTTATTGAAATTTCCACACTTAAACACACCTCTTAGCACAAGACTTATAAGTTAGGAAAAGATACAAATTTTTGAAAATTCAGGTGAAATTTTAACATTTGACGTAGAGATAACATTATTGAAAAACCTTAGAGGTGATTGCACAATTATCTTACATTGGCTTCTGTTCATATATATCTTCAGTCAATTATTTGAACATATGAGGTGGCCCAACGGACTTTGGAAAATAGTCAAAATTTGGCATTTCTGAAGCCTACAATTTTCAATTATATTTAAAGTTTATCTTTCATGTGCAAAAAGAATTATTCAATTATTTCTTTTCCCCTATGCGGAAATTGAGGTTCAATATAGCATTTTCAATGGATTTGCTACATAACAGAAAATTTAAAATACTTCCTCCATCCCAAAATAGATAGTGAATATCTTGTACTGTGTGCAATTTTGCGGAAAATCTTATTTCAATGATTACTGAAATCATTGAAATAACATTTTCCGCGAAATTGCACACAGCACAAGATATTCACTATCTATTTTGGGATGGAGGAAGTAGTAAGGAAAACTCATGGAAATGAGTAAGCATAATCTATAATTTATTTCAAAACTTATGTTTTGACTATCTTTTAATTCACTAAATTCAAAGCTTTAGAGGATGCAATAATGATTTTCCTCCAAAAACAGATTTTATTGGAATACATGAAACCTTATACTATAAGTTATTGAGTGAGAGGCTTCATCTGATCCTATGGTCACAGCCTATATCAAATTAGGCTGTTTCTCAAGAGAAAAAATTGTGTCCAATAATCCTGACCCCAGCTAATTTTAAAGATTTGTTTTTTCACACTGATTCCAAAAATGGTAATATTGTCTCCAAATCAATGCACTTCAACCAAGTACCGAGCAAAAAGCCCCTTAAATTTACCTCAGTACAGGCTTTTTCCCTTAATAAGACCCCATTTTATGAAGTAAATTTTAAGGGCTTGTTGCATGGCGCTTGCATGAAGTGATTTTGAACAAAAATAAGACCATTTTTGATTCAGCATGAAAACATCTTTTAAGTGGACTGGAGGTAAGGACTTTTTTGGAATTTTTGATACGGTCTAATACACTCGTTTTTGTATAAGCATCAACTTTATAAGCATACGAGCCTCAGATTTTTGGAAAAATAAGCATATCATGCTAAGCATAATGCTTAGGCTCATTTTGAAAATTTTGGTGCTTTCATAGGCATTTTGTCCTTAATATGAGGCGTCCCAGCGGATTCGGGAGATGAAATTTTTTTCCGTCATTTTTAAGCGCTTGATCATTCACTTCTATAACATAATTTTGTAACCTCATACAAAATTTCAGGTTCTAAAAGTGCCCCAATATTCTGCTATAAAGGAAACATTGTTGAAAATTTGAGGCGCCTCACGCTATTATGGCAATAACTCATTTTGCGAAATTTTGAGAAAATGACGTTTTAAAATTGACAAATTTTAATTTATTGATTTAAAATTGAGGGCACAGGGTGCAGTAAAATTAGTATTGCGCCGACTTGAAAAGAGATATTCATGATGTGTCTTCACTTTTGAAAAATTTAATAATTTCACCTTTGATTCCTGCTGTGCCCAAAAATTTCAAAATTTTTTAGTTATTGCCATAATAGCGTGAGGCGCCTCATTTACAGTTTTATGGTGTAAACTGAAAACTTGAAATGCGAATTTCTCAAATTTATGATTTTTTTGCTCATCACCAAAATCCGCTGGTGCGCCTCATATTTGATTAAAACCTGTAAAATTTTTGGCGTGTGGCTATTAATTGTTTCAGAAACTCAGCAAATATGAGCAGAAACCAGTTAATACCGCAACTACATAAACATCAAGTCCTAAAAGTAAGCATATGCGAAGCATATTTTGAGCCTCAAATTGCCAAAAAATAAGCATATCTGAGGCTAGCCGATTTTCCACTCTTTATAAAAAATGAGTGTATATCTACATCAATATAAATTGCCGAAATATTTATAAACTCAATTCATCAATGATCAAACATGTGAATATTTTGCATTTGATCAATGTTTCAATGAATAATTCTTTCAACTTATTATAGTAGGATTTCATACTTTTCAATGCTTCCAATAAACACATACCACTGAAAAGTATTCGTATTTATCAACACTTTCATTCATAAAATCTCCCTATGTTGTTGTTGCCGTGTTCTTTTTTATCATCAACTTTACACCAAAAACTTATGATTTTACACTTTGAAATGGAGTCTCTCTTGGGAAAATTGAATAATTTTCTGTTGATTTTTCAACAGAAATTTTATTACTTTGAAAATAAAAAAGTCGAATTTTCCCAATATTTGCATAGTAGATATCCTCTTTGCTTATTTTTCTCTTGTCCTTACTTTACAGATGGTGACATCTAGTTAAATTTTGTAATTTTTGACTCAAAATGTATCTCGGCAAGTTAGACAGAATATAATTTCACGTCATATACAGAATGTCATTTTTGGACAATTACTTCTAGAAATAACCTCAGAATTACTGAAAAATCATTGAAAAATCAAGAAAAGTGCCTACAGAGAATAATTCTTTATCTTTTAAGTAATATAACCTAGAAAGTGGAAAAAATATGTATTAAAGGCCAATTGCTAATTCTCACCCTCGAAATTCTCGGCTTGATGCCCAAACTTATATGACTCCAACTGAATTTTTGGTCTGTCTCTGTAGTGATTCGGCCACTAGATTTGTAGTGCTTATATGCTCTAAAAATCTATCTGTATACCACCTGGCCAGAAATAAACAAAAAAGTGCCTGAGTGAGGTTACGGTAATGTTTTGATAAAACTGAGTAAAATCAAAGTGTTTTTGAAGCCTAAGTCTGATATTATATTTAAGCGAGCGCCGAGCTATTTTATTAAAAGAACATGACTACAGAGAAACCTCGATTTAACGACCCCCGATTTAACGACAAACCTCGATTTAACGACGTTTTGGTGCCTCCCGTCTCCCTTTACTAAATAAATGACCCCGAAATAACGACAAATATTAGGAAAAACCCCGATTTAACGACATTTTCAGACAAAAATCTATGGAAAAATCTTGAATTTTCTCATATTTTCAACATTTAATCACTTTTTTCCAACAAAAATAATGTTTTCAATTGATTTCATTTAATAAGTAACTGTAAGTTTTATAATAAGTTCCATTTATTGTTTATTTTTAAGAACCTCATTTTTCCCATTTTGAAACAATGCCATTTTATGACTAAAACTTGCTATTTTGATGCAAAATCAGGTTTCAATTTAACGACAAACCCCGATTTAACGACATTTTGGGTGCCTCCGAAATTTGTCGTTAAATCGGGGTTTCTCTGTATTCACTTTTTATACCTAATAATTAAAGCTGTAGTTTTAAAGGGTCTTGAAGGCTGAACTTTGAACTTGCTTTATATTGAACGGGCAAAGAAAGGCAAGCGAGAGAAAACGTGCATTCCAAACTCGGAGATGTTTGATCGAGTAAAGTTCGAATGGTTCTTGTGTTTGCAGATACACGTGGCCATCGGTGACTTGTTCGTTGATCTTGTGGATCTGAGTGACTTCTACCGTTACCAAGGCTCGTTGACAACGCCTCCCTGCAATGAAGTTGTTACATGGACGGTCTTTGATGAGGTTGTTTCAATCAGTGAAGAACAGGTGGGTGCAAACGGATAAATATTGTTTCAGCCTAAGGGTTGAAAAGTTAGTTTGAATCTGATTCATATGCAATTTTGGATTCAAAATGAAATATGGGAAAACAAAAAATTTGGGAAACTGCAGTGTGCACAGCATTGTTTTCCGGAGTTTAGTTTTGAAACAAAAACTGAATCTGATTCAGATTCAAAAACTGCATCTGCATCGGATGCAGATTCAAACTAACTTCTCAACCCTTATGCTTAGCTTTGGCGGCCCTTATTTCTAATGGACCTCTTAGACGTGATTTTTAAATATTCAATATTGCATATTGCATTCAATATGCAATACTACAATCTAACTGCAATATTTCATTTTGAATGCGATATTGCAATGCAACATTTATTTGAAGCAAAAATCCTCTTAAAAGTGACGCATGTACTATAAAAATATTGCATTCAATATGTGATATTGCATATTGCATGCAATATACAATATTGCACAATTCATTAATCATGTCTAAGAGGACCATATAGGCATCTTTCGAAAACAGCGATAACTTGAAAATGCATTTTCAAAAGTCATACAGTGTCTGCAATCTAGTCATAGACTGAGATGGGCAATTATTTTTTGAGGACCCTGCTCAATTTCTCATTAAAATTTTTGGTTTGGGATTAAAATTAGACCTTCCTCTGCTCCCCATACGATATTCAAGTCAAAATTTTTAATTAAGGTACTAGTTAGGTACACTTCCTCTGGTCCATAAAATGACTCATAAAATGGACGTTTGTCAATTTTTTGCCCTATTTTTGGGACCACAGGAAGTTTTAAGGGGTATTTTATTATTGTAAATTTTTGCTCTAGTCAACTTTTTTAATGTCAATTTTTCAATTTATTAGTGATAAAATGTCAAAATGACAATTACATATTCATAGATTTATGCATTTTATGCAATGGGTTCCTAACAAAACCCTTCTCATTCTCAAAAAAAATATTAAATATATTGACCTGAAATTCTTATGGGGGATGAACCAAAAATTTTAACAAGAAATTGAGCAGAATCCACAAAAAATGATTGCCCATCTCAGTCTATGACTAGATTGCAGACAATGTACGACTTTAAATTTTCATACAAACACTCAAATAGAAATGCTAAAAATCTCCAGCTACTTTGACTCTGATTGAAATTTTTCGTTTTTACCATCATTCATCCAATATTCTTCATTCAGAAAAAGTCTCTCTCTCTCTCTCTCTCTCTCTCTCTCTCTCTCTCTCTCTCTCTCTCTCTCTCTCTCCCTCTCTCTCCCTCTCCCTCTTTCTCTCCCTCTCCCTCTCCCTCTCCCTCTCCC
>JAOWAT010129552.1:0-10173 GCA_028571025.1 Longipedia americana
CATCAAAGCCTATGATTAGAATACCACTCCACTTTAGGAGTAAAAACTATAGGAACCCTTGCGAACTCTTTTCGGGATTTTTTCTCCGTTCTCATTGATCTAATAGTTGGTAACTTTGCCATCTATCCCCGTTCTTGCCCTTTCATTCAGCACTCCTATTAAGTACTTCATCATTTCCTCCTAGCTCTTACTGTACTCAATGATATCAGGTAGCATAATTATTGGTTACAGTTCCACATTTACGCCATTCTCGTCTTCTTTGTTTTTCAAAACAGATATGTCTTTGGGCTTGCGACTCTTCAAATATTCCTTTAGCATTGCTGTATTATCGTCTGTTTTCTATTGGTTGATGAAGGCGACGATTGTATCTCCCAGCTTTAACGGTGTTAAACGGGGTTTCTTCTCGAATATTGATATTTTACTCATTTTTTTATTTAATATTTTTTCCCCTTATTATATAGTAGTTATTGAAATATTTTACTTTATTAACAAATAGATGCTAATAGAGTGTGAATGATTCGATCGGCTACTTTAGATGGATCCAATTAATTTAGTCAAGGCATTTTTCGGTGACTACATTGTCCCATAGCAAAAACAAAATTCGGTAATTAAATTCAAACGAGAACATATCACCAAACTGAAAGTCGGATGGCACCATCAATCAGTTCAAAAATGGGGAGGAATAAGTAAAGTGCAATAAGGAAAAAATATAGAAATAGCACCAGTAAAAATTTGTTGACCTCATTTTTTCACCCTTACTTCCTCAAACCTATATTACTGTAATGAAAGGTTTCTGGCAAAAAAGTATTCTCTAAAGGACAGGGATTATTCCTTTTTTTCAGTCTTATCGACTAGTTCCTCCTCCTATCTTTCTCTTTTTCCTTATCTTTCTATTTGTCCCTGTTTTTGCTTTTTTCTTGTTCTTGATTTTTGTCCTGGTTATGTTCTTTTTATTGACAAACAACTGGATTCTGCATCCACATCGTTGTTGTCATTGGTGCTTTTGGTATCTCATCCTGGAACAACATTGGCTGCTTGACAACAAATATTCTTTTGCTTTTTTTCTGATTACTGTTTGAAGAGGTCCTTCTTCTCGGCGTAACCATGGACTTCACATTTTTGGATAGTGGTGCCTGCGACTATCCTTTCCCCCTAACACTCGTCATCCCAGTACTCTAAAACTCCTCTGGACTTCCATTGGTATAGTCTGCTTTGTCCTCCTTCTCCATCTGAAAGCTAGTTTTCCTTTTAGAGATAACAAAACTCGTCCTCAACGATAGTTTGCTCCTTCCCGACGACTAATTGCGGGACATATAGCGACTATTCTAGTCGCTGCTAACCTGCATCTGACTCTTTTTGATTTTATCTTTGGTTTCGTCGTAGTTGATGGTTTTCACAACATATTAATTTATCTGTTAGCATATTTGTTTATTTTTCTACCTTAGCTGCTTTAATAGTCGATCTTCTTGCTATTTTTTCTTGTTTTATTCGAAGATCAAATCTTACATGAACTATTTTTTGTTTAGTTCTAACAGATTATAAAATTTTAGTAATTTATTAGCGTTTGTTGTCTTTTTTGCCTTTTTTGTGGTGCCTTAATTCATTTTGGAACAGTCGCTGTTCTTGTCCTAAGTCTACTTTTTACTCAGTAGTCGATGTTTCTGTCGACTGCCCCTTTTCAGAGGTCTCTTTGTTGGAGATTAGCCAGATTAATATCCCTATTCCTTGCATGCCTTGCTTTACAAGATATTTTTTTTGGTAGGTGAAACTTTCGAAGTCTTACTCTCCTGAGACAAATCACTGCCTCCTTATCCCTTCCTCTTGATTATCAAATCTTTGAAGGCAACTTAATCACCATTCTCCAATTTGTCCAAGTATCTTTCAATTCTATCCATTTACCTTCTGTATTTGTTGCATACATAGGTCAATACTAATTTACAAAAGCCATATAGGTTAAACTTCTTCCTAGGGTCACTGTGGTCTTCCTCTCCACGGATTTTGTAGCTGGGATTATTAATATTTAGTGATGGATTCGCAATCAGCGGAAAGTTGCTACTCAGTTGTATTTTAAATTTGGTATACTAGCGAGATACCCTGTTATTATCGTTGAACAAGGTTCTCCTGATTCTCGAAATTGAACCTTCTAATATTTCAACAACTCTTGAGCATAATCTCGCAATTTCTCTGTCCTTGGGATCGTCATCATGTTGCTGATTCTTATTATTTTTACCATTCAACTGCACACTAGGCATTTTCTGCTGGTATCCGCTGCTGCTGCTAACCATGGATTTTCTGATACTCTTCCGTTATATTTTCGTCCCAATGTTGCCAATCCCTCCAATAGCGCTGGTAGTTCCGTTACCAGACAAATTATTGTTCTAATCGTACAATATACCATTCTAAGCAATCCTCAATTAATGTTCTTTGTTCCGCATTGTGTTTACAAATCGGTCAAATATCGATATCTGATCAATCAGCTACGAAGTTGATTCGATATTTTTGTTTGCGAACCCTAACATCTAAAAATACAGCTATTATCGATCCCGAACGCATTTTATCAACCCATTGAGTGATTATAATTCGTCAAAACCACCCCTTATATCCATCTAATCACTTTAAACCACCATCTCACGCTGAGAACCCAATTGACGAGACATTTTTCCCAATTATTTCTCAATTTTTAACCCACTGACTATATGTAATTTTAATGCCAAGTTACAATACAACAACTTCATTCAATAAACCTGCAAGCCCATTATGCCTCATAATCTGTACAATTGTTCGTTCTCTAAAAATATTCAGTTGCCTATCTTTGCCTGATCCTAGTCAGATATATTCTTTTGCAAACTTTCGGTGGGGAAATTCTTATCGGATTTTAAAAGACCCAAAAATTAAGAAAAAGTGGGCAGATTGTCTCCTTTGGGAATACATTAAGACTCCGCACTTAATATTCTTTTTTTAATACTACAAATATTTTTTTTGTCAGAAAGAATTATAAATAGTTAGTTCTTGTTGACCAATCTATATTTATTAGATTTTTGCATTTCATTTGTACCAAAACAGAGTTGTCATAATGTCAAATCCGGTTTTGGAAGACCTCAAGAAAAGGATCACAAACATCCGACACGTCCTCCAACGCAAATTCTAAAATCCCAACGATCCGGTAGAGATCTAGCACATAAAATTGAACGGGTATCATTTTTAATTTTACACAGTGCTGTATATGCATTCTAAACAACAAAATCCGGGCCATCGAAGACGACAAACTAGCACCGTATAGAGCTTCTGATATGCATAAAAAACAACCTGAAATAGTTCCTTGTGAAATTCATGATTCCTAAAATCAATAGCATTCCCCAAAACAACCCACATGCATTTGTGTAGAGTATCACCACATTCTGGTCGCATTATCAGAGATTGATTTATTGCTACGATTTCATAATAAGCAAAATGAGGAATTTCTGCACGTCTTTCTACAAAATCAAGGATAATTTCCGAGCATTGCTCGGATAAGATGAAACTGTGGGAATCGCTGCGGTTATGGGGGCAAGCGAGCTTAAAAAAGTTATCGTCCATTATCAAAATCTTGTAAGCAATTTTGCAGCGGTCTTCTGCGACTTCATATCGGAATAAAGGAAGAACAAAGTAGTGCCGAGATAACATATTAAAGAGAGTCTCGCCTTCTTCTAATGCTCTTATCTCAATCACGAAGCCTCCATCTAAAGGGAAAATGACAGGATATTCCTCAGCAAAAAACATAATAAATAACTACCGGGGAAGCTCCGATCCACCGATCATTCCTACTTCGAAAAGAATTTTCTACCGAAACTCCTTGGCAGCATAAGCTTCTACGATGACTTTGTTAGAAATAAGGCACCTAACCTTGCTGCTACTGATTAAATTGCTGCCATGAAAAAACTTATATAGTAGTAATAACGACGTTCTTTGTAATATATTCACTCTGATGGCAACCGGAAAGATTATCTGAAGAGAGTCAACTAAGTTCTTATCTGTCAAAATCTCAACAACAGAATCCAAAAAGCGGATGGGCTCAAAAAATATCTAGCATCCTACAACCCTGCAGCTGGTGAAGCCAATCAAGAAGGAGTTTAATTCAAATAATAAATCAGAAACTTCTGGGAAGTATACAAAAGAGTGCTTGAATACTCTTTGGACCCAATTAAAAAGATTTACGAATAGTATCTCCACGACTAAGCCGTCGTACTGAAAGGAAAGATTTAAAAATGGAAGGATTTCATTGAATAAGTGATCAGAATTAATAGGAAAAACAACGATATTCTTTAGATTTTTGACAGAAACTTTGATCTAAAAAACATGCTCAAGAACAATCTCACTAAAATGATATCAAATAACCTGATAGAAGATAAATCAGGCAAGGCAGTTAACTTTCGAGGTGCCAAAAATCTCGCCCTTTACATCGATTCCAAATTTAAAATGCTCTACAGGAAGCCCAACTAGCTGCAGCTGCAATCAGATACTCTTGCGGATATTGTAGCCATTTTCAAGATTCTCACTGAGAAAGACAGCTTCCTCAAAGAACACGAGAAGACAACTGCTACCAGACTTGTTTAATAAGTTGATTTCAGTAAAGATCAGTAGGTTTTTGCCATCACCAGTCTTGAAGATAAGTTTATCGGTTAAATCCGTAATGAGTTAGGCTTTTCTTAGGTCAAATATCTCACCGAAAACATGAAAGATATGAATAAAAGTCACTAGTAAACCAAAAGAATCAAGCCTCTTGTTAACAAAAAATGTCACGAATTCAATCAAGTCATCATTAAAAGCAGCTCTTTCTGGCCGGAAGTGACTTCCTATTAAATGTACCAATTTGATTAATATTAGTTAAAATCCACCAAATTTGCTCCTTCCCATGCAGCATTCGATTCGTTAAGCAATCGGCAAAAAAGGTTAAATAAAATTTGAGTTTACTAACGGCGTTTCCATGTTCAAAGGCGCGTATAAAGGTCCAGGTGATCAAATTTTCCAGCTTCGTAACATCTACCTGGTTATTCTGCTTTTCATCGATCAATAGAAAGAAAAAACAATTAAATTCGGGGATCTCAAAATGAAAATGAAAAACACTGCCAGTCAGGGTCGGAGAAAAAGCAAGGCAATTAATTAGCTTTAGAGAAATATCATTGAACTACTGCATGCTGGATTGATCAGATCTCCAAATAAATAGCTCAAGGAAGGCTAGAATGACGTTGCCAAGGTTGTCGAATCCGATGTATTTACTCTTAACCTTGCCTTCAACTTCTAATAATAGCAGAAAAGGCAGAAAAGACCCGCTAAAATGATCAAAAAAATGAAAATTATCAATAATGTACAACTTACCATCCTTCCAGGTTGGCTTGAGAAGGCTTTGAAACAATAGCTCAATGAACAAAAACTTTAATAGGAGGAGTATGAGCTTCTCAAGAAAAATAAAATCAAAAACGAAGTGAAAAAAATGCTTAAGCATGCCCATAATCAAAACAATTATTGCACTTTCGATGATTTCATGAAAAACTGTGGAAAAATGAAAGAATACCCTGTCACTCATCGTCTTATGAAAGAAATGGTCGAAAATCTTATTAACTAGGGTCTGTGTTAAAGAGTAGAAGACCAAAAAAATACATACAGGTATATTGCTTGATTTATTTGATAAGCATCCAATTTGACATAAGTGCATTTATTTTTCGATTAAGAATATTTTTATTTGATAGATAAAACTTTCAATAAAGAAAAACGTTCGTTACTATTATTATTATAATTTTAACGACTGAAACCAATATTAGCAATAAAATGTTCTCAGACTTCCCTCAAAATCTCAACGGTTCTCCATCAAAAAAGCAGAATATGTCCTTGACCCAGCGTCAAGACAAAGAAAATATCAAAGACAGTACTCCTTCTAAACTGAAGGTAAATACTTCTGAACCAATGAGTTAAAATCACGCTACCAATGAAGGGTCTCTCCTAACAAATGTTATCAAAATTGAAAACTGGTAGGAGAGCTGCAATGAGCAAGAAAAAATTGATACTCAAAAAAAGTGGGTTATGGATGGGTTAAAACCCATGAGAGATGTTAATACATCCTTTGACAATTAAATCCCTTAGCAAATCACAGAACAAGAGACTTATTGTCTCTAATGTCAAGCTTTTCATGAATGATTTTGAATACTACTATCTTGCATTTTTTCGATTTTGAATAAATCAATAGAGTAATTAGGTCTAAACGAATAGAGTTTAACCAAATAATATGAATAAGCAAACAACGTATTTCACGTTTCAATTATTATCATAATTTTGCATCTGCTGGTCTATTTCGACTCACTCAACTTCTACTCTGAAACGATTTCCCATTTGATGAGTTTCAAACGGCAAAAAGTAAAACTGAGAATGATTCCCAGGACAATTAATATCAAAAGTACTATGTTGCTTATCTCTCCAATCATCGACTTTACCACGATAGCTTTTATCCCCATCCCACTACAAACCATCAATAGTTAACCAATGATGCTCTTTTTTTGCTGGTCCAGTTCTACTATCGTAATATTTTAAATCAAACTTCAGTTTCTGCAGTGCTATCAATTAAACAGAATAGACTTCCATAATATAGCTCGGTAACTTTTCCGCCACAACACTCCCATAATCTTTTTCAGAATCTCCATTTCTATAAAAGATCCTATCAGCAACCCTTGCATTATATCTCAGCTGATCCATCCATTTCCAATCGTCACCATCAATCTTCATCAAACTATCAAGAATCTTTTAGGAGGCTTTCACACAATTGGATGGGTCATTGTAGCATACTATACCACCATTTTGTCCATCCATTAGTATGTTCATATTTTTCACAGAACCATCGTAATATCTCTTTATTTTTTTATATAACTATGAATTCTGTTGCCACTGTACGGGGTACTTATTGACTAGAGTATTGAAATTATCAACGTAGTATTGATTTACTTCCACTGCATCACCTATTTTCACACGGGCTCTTACCACATCGTCCGTTACATAGCTTTAAGGTTATTTTAATCCGATAAATTTTATATTTTGGACACTTGCAAACCCTACCGGATATGGTCCGATTCCCTCCTCTTTGATAATCGAAACCTGCTCACTGAAATCATCAATTGCATAGCTCAGCAGTCCATCAATCGCACCTACACAATTACTCATATTTCTAATGTCGCAAGATGCTGCACAATAGTGCTATCCACATTTGTGACTCAGTATCTTCGCTAGTCTTGATGGATCTCCTCCTAACTGGTAGCCATGAATAACCACTTTTCCAGTTACATTTGTCCTTATTGCCGTACTTTAGATTCTAAACCCAATGCTCGAAAAAGATCCGAAACTAGCCCCGAATCCCAGAGAAAATTACTTCTTTTGCTAATGTGAAACAAACTACAAGTTCAAACTCAACGCCAGCATTGCACCTTTTTTAAACTATGTAATAACTTGATCTCCACAGACTATTCCAAATAGTGGATTATTGCCATGATTGTAGGCCTGAAAACCTTCTGGCGTTAAGGCAGAGCCCTAACCATATCCAATTTCCATGGTAACCTATCCTTATATCAAAGAATAATAATTAATGGATATACTCTCAGTGGTATCCTTGACAGAACGCATAAACTACATTGATAAGCCTGCGCTAAACATATCGATTTTAGTCTTTGCGCCTATCTAGATTTTGAACGTATGCTAAAATTATGAGTATTTTAGTCCCTCATCAAAATGCACAATGCTTCCTGCATATGTTATGGGGTTGGTTTTGACATCGTAACATTTTATAGCCGAAACCTGTTGAGTATCTGTGGAATAACCATGACCAGGTACCACTCCGTAGTCTGCATTAACTACAATCGTTTTGTAATTTTACCAGATTTCTGTAATTTGTGGAATGGAACTTTCATAACGTTTTCAACGATCTTGCCAACCGCTAGTACTCTCAGACCAATCAACACAAAGCAGTTCACTATTAATTGGACTTTCATTAACTAATTAAAATATCCATTTGCTATACTATGAAAAAAATGGAAAACTGACCTTTAGCAAAAGCGTAAGGTTTATTTTGTTTTTGACCGAAAAAAAAATAAAATTAGACTTTGTTGCTAATCATGTGACGATTCATTCGAGCATTAGCTCTTCAATTGCCACTTGTTTTCCAAATGGCATGAAATAATACTCTGAATCGTATTGATTATAGCTGACATCCTTTGTTGCATGGGCCTTATCGTACCAATCATCGATTTTTCCGAAGTACTTCCCGTCTTTGTAGCTTAACTATCCCACAGTTTTCCAGTGGTGTTACTTCTTTGCTCCGGCATCATAAAATTTTAAATCGAAAGATAGACTTTTCAGTGGGTTCAACGTGAAAGAAGTCACTTATGTTATATGACTTGGAGCAGTTTGTATAACCACACCTGCATAATCAATATTGGCGTCTCCATTTCTATAAAACATTAGGTCTTCAATTCTCACTTTGTATTTCATACCGTCCATCCAACTCCAATTCTCACCATCAATTTTGGACAAACTATCGATGATTTTTTTGGAGTTTGTCACACAGTTTGCAGGATCGGTGTAACATAAAATACCACCATTTTGACCATCCATCAACTTGTTGAGATTGTGAGAAACAGCATCATAGTCACTTTTAATTTTCCTGTACAATTCTGAACCTATCTTCCATATGACGGGATATTTTTAAAGGGAAAGATCAAAATTTTCAATATAATACTAGTTCTCCTAAACTGCAGAACCCAAGCTTGTCCTAGCTTTAATAACTTCGTCAGTAACATAACTTTTTGGTTACTTTAAACCAATGTATTTAATATCTTGAACACTTGCAAATCCAACCGGATACGCACTAATACCCTTCTCTTCAACAACTGACACCTGATCTACGAAATCGTGAACTGCGTACTACAGCAACCCATCAACTGCCTTCACACAATTTGACATATTCTGCATGTCGCAAGATGCCGCACAGTAATGATCACCGCATTTTTGAGTTAAAATCTTGGCCAATTTCGCTGGATCGCCTCCTAGCTGATATCCATGAATCACAACATTTCCGTTGATATTCTTTTTGGAAGCAAAGTTTTGAATTTTCATCGATAAACTAGCAATAGATCCAAATCCTATTCCAAACTCAACCTGGAAGTCCCTCTTCTGCTAATGAGTAATAAACTGCAAGTTTAATGACACAGCCAGTTGTGCACCTTTTTTGAACTCTGTGATTACTTGATCACCACAGATAACCCCAAAATCTGGGTTGTCCCCATGATCATAAGCTTGAAATCCTCCCGGAGTCAAAGATCCATCACCATACCCAACCTACATAGTCACCTGCCCTTCTATCAAAGAGTAATAATTGACAGATATGCTATAATCGGTGTCTTTGACAGATCGCATATATTACACTGCCAAATTCGGACTGAACATTCCTATGCTTGCTTTTGCCTAGACGTCAACTTTAAAGGTGTGTTAGAATTCCGAATATTTAAGCCCCTCATCAAAATGGACTGTGCTTCCGGCGTATGATATGGGATTGACTTGGACATCGTAACATTTTATAGCCGAGACTTGTTGTGCGTCAGTGGAGTATCCATGTCCGGGGACAACCCCATAATCCCCAAGAGTATAACTGTAATATTAATCTACAATGATTCAAAATGGTACGTGATGCTGCTTTCTACAAATCAAGCACTGGAATGCGACTAGTTCCTAGTAATTTTTTCTGCCAGCAAGACGTTAACAAACATGTGAGTATTAAAACTCTCAGCAAAATGCGTAAGTTCATAGCCTCTCGGTATCTTAAATCAGTATAGTCTAAATTTGATGATCAAATGTTAACCACAAAATATAAACGTATGCTTACCCGATAATTAGCTGAATTATTAAGTGAAAATAAGCAACAATAAGATGGGCCCATCATTCAATCACAAGATTTTAAAAATTATTTTCCCTCAAACTCAACAAATCTTGCCTATCGACTCCATCTTTCCTACCATATGGCAAAAAGTAATACTCCGATACAAAACTCGGAATGCTCACTTCATCTATTGAGTACGATTTATCCCACCAGTTATCAATTTTCCCGACATAAGAATATATCCCATTCCATTTCAAGTAGTCTTTGGTTTTCATATGGTGCAG
>JAOWAT010129663.1:0-10170 GCA_028571025.1 Longipedia americana
GCTTTATATCCTCAAAATCTGTCAAAAATTTATAGCAATATTTTTGATAAAAAGTCAGAAAAAGTTGCAAAAGCTCAAAAATGCTCAATATATACATGGAAAAACCAGGAAAAAATTCAGTTAATTTAGAGGGAACAACCAATTATGCTATTATTGTGAAGGTAAAATGCAAAATGTGACACTTAGACCAAGTTCAGGCTTTTTGCTGAAACATGTCATGAGAAAATTTCCCTGCACTAAGGCCTAATGTGAATGTATTACAATGACCTCTGTTGGTTAATGTTTCCTTTGAAGCACAAGGTAGTGTTAAAAGTGTTTAATACACACCAACATCCAAATCTTTGTGAAACGTGAAGTGACAAACACTAATAATATGAGGTGTCACAGCAGACTTTGGCAATTAAGATTTTTGCATAATTTTGAGAAAACTACATTTTAAGTTTTCTGTTATGCAGTAAATACATGAAAAATGCTACATTCAAACTCAATTTCGGCATAGGTGAAAAGAGATAATTGAATAATTCTTTTTGCTAATGAAAAATTAACTTAAAATACAATTTACGAGGGTGGCCTTCAACATCTCCAAATTTCTCATAATTGCCAAAGTCCGCTGGGACACCTCATATATTCTATAATTGCAGTTCACATTCCTCAAAGATTTGGATTTTGGTATGTATTTTTTGTGCACGACAGTTGGGTGTCAACTATTCTAAAACTACCTATACTTTGTATAAGAATTTACAAAGGAAACTTAAACCAGCTTGTTAAATTCAAACAACTTTCTGTGATATATGCCTACATGGAGTAATATATTTCTTTGTGAGTTTTTTGCATTGCACTTAAATGGACACCAGCAGCATGAGCCAGATTTTATCCCAGTCATTACTTGAGGATACTCATCTAAAATCTGTTTTCTGAAATGTGTAAAAATTTGGTGTTCATAAATTGTTTGAGGCCTAGATATTGCGGAAAAGTTCTTCCCACAAATATTGCATTGTCCATTATGTAAGAGCTGTCTCTTTGCTTTTTGGAAATTGACATCACTTTCAATTTTATTTTCATCAAACATTGGCAGATTTTGCTTTATAACTTGAGATTTTATGAAGTCACTACAGACATCTATAACTTTGTGATGAACGACTCCAACATGACGACTCATAAGGCGAGATTCCTTGAACTCTTTATTGCAATACCTACATCTCTTTCCAAAATGTCTTAGTTGAGCTGACAGTTTTTTAGAATAATGTTTTGCCATCAAATGGCGCTTAAAGGATGCATATGAGTAAAAAACAAACTTTTTTGGTAAACAAAAGCATTCTAAAGGAACAGATAACTTTTCTATAGCATTTTCTGCAATTGAAACCATATCTTTTTTTGTATGATTGATCTCATCTTTGAGGATATCATTAATCTCATGTTTATTTCTCTCACTAAAATCTTCATTGTCATTATGAAAATCATGAGCATCAATTTCATCCAAATCAGAATCAATATCAAAGGATGTTTCAATTGATTTTTCTTCTTCAACCTCACAAATAGAAAATGCTTCAATATTAGCCTCCTTAATTTTTCTAATTTTTGGTGATGTTGCTTTTGTTTCTGAACCATGCTTATGTTTTGGTGCTGATGATTCATTATGTATTTGTATCTTCTGTTGATAATTATTTGCTTTCCTTTGAGACAATTCTAAATTACTATTTTGAGATAAAAATAAGTCATCAAGCTCAAATAATTTTGTTACAGAAATCTTTTTAATATTTAAGTGTCTTAAAAGACTCTGGAAATCACTATACTGTCTGGTACTATCAAATATTACTGCTCCCGTGTAGATGAATTGAAGAAGAGATTTCATGGTTTCTATTGTAACTCTGTCTAGTGTTATAAAATGCTTTTCAAATTTATAACTTTCTCTTGACTGCACAATGCTTGAAATAACTGAACTAAACAATGATAGCACACAGGAATGCGCCTCAATTTGTAAATTGCCACGAAGAATAAAGACCAAATCTGTAAACTTCTTTTCCTTTTGAAACTTCCATGTTCCTTCAATAAGACCATTTCTTTCATTTCTTAAACTAATACTGCACATGTTTGCAAATGGACAAAGATCTGGAAGGTAGAATGGTTAATTAATACAATCAGTGACATCACTAAATTAAACTATATAAAATGAAATTTTTGTTTAATTACAGAACTATTTCAATACAAAATGCATTTCTTAAGACATTCATGTCAGTGATTTCAATAAGAATTGCAACTTATGCAGAAAAATACATCTTCCCTACATTTCAATTTGGCTATAGAAAGAAAATGTCAACAATAGGTGTCACAGCTCTTTTAATAGAAATTATTAATGAAAAAGCAAAGAAAAGGACATGTATGTGCTATGTAGACTTTACCAAATGTTTTGACTCTAGGCATTATTGGAGAGCTGAGGATTTCTAGTTTTCTATGATGTGCATAAAATTTTTAACTCCAAAAATTGTGACATGGAGAGTGGATTTAGTAAAACTTTAGAAAATGCAAAAACAGACACTTATTTAACTTTTCTGAGTGGAATTGCTAGTGCATGGGTAATATTAAAATTCAGTTGCATAAATTAGCCTGGACACCAATGTTATAAACATTATTTACTCATGCTGGTCATTGCTGCTTTTCTCTTGAAGCAATTCACCATTCTTACATTCTTATTATAAAAAGTTTTTAGAAATTGGGTTTAACCCCCTGAAAAATTAAATCATATTAAAATATCAGAATTTGCAAAGAAAAGTTGTAAACATTTTCAACCTCCAGATGTCCCACCACCAGAAACGGCGAAATGAAAGCGTCAATCAAAAATGGCCTTAAGATCGTACATAGAGGGCAGATATGAACTTCCTTATGAACCAAAGAAATGTCGGGCAGGTGCTAATACCTCCTGGGGGCAATAAAATTTGCCACTTTATTGGTAATTTATTCGAGCTAGAGTGCAAAAAGTGCTACTTTTAACAAGAATTATTATGAGGCAAAGCCTCATCAGGATGAGGCTCTCTTTTTTCTTCATCTTTTTCTCCTTCTTCTCAAAAGTTCAAAAATGTTTCATAACTTTGTCAATTTTGAAGACATTGTCTTCTTCAATTGAAAATTAAAAACTTTTCCTAGCATATACATCCTTATTCTAGCCAAAATTTTGGGATCTTTTACCACAGTATTTTGAACTTTGCAAAAAAACTTAAATACAAAATCAAAAATAAAGGACATTTTATTATAGTAACTTTTTGTGATAAAACGGAAATATCATTCGCATTTTTCAATTTATCAGTAAAGAAAATGAATCCCAGCAATTTTAAAATTTGGGGATGGTCAAGGTCTGAAAATGAAAAATTGTCTGCAAATCAATTTTTTGCAAATAAATTGTAAAAGTCATTGAAGCAAAAGTTGAAGATCTCAAAAAGTTAAAATAATAACATGCCCTTCATTTTTCTATAGGGTCTATCACGGATCCCCAGACCCTGAAAAGGGCCAAAATGGAGGAAATTTGGGCTTCAAAAACAAGTCAAAATCTGGGAACTTTTTTATTGGAATGGCAATTTTTCATATTAGAAATCACAGCAAATTAGTTTTCTTTTGATCTAATTTTGAATGAAATTGGTATAAAACGTAGTTTTTCCTACAGAGGCCAAAACTCTGGGATAAAGAAATTTTAGAGAAAAATTTCAAATGTCAAAATCTGGCCAATGAAAAATAATTATGATATGGAAATGGCATTTTTGGAATGGCAAATTAATTCCACTTTAATGTAATATTGAATAGAATTATCTTATTACCAAGAAAAAATAGTAATACTGTTATGAAATGGAGAAACAAATAGACAAAAATTTTACCATTAGAAGTACATGTGTAGAGGAAGTAAAACTTTATGTTTTAAGCTCTAGCTCAAAATTTTTGAAATAAAGTTTGACCTGCCAGATCTTTCTTTGGTTCATCAAGAAGTTCGTTTCTCCCTTCTAAATACGATTTTTTGCCATTTTTATTTTTTACCTCACCGGTGACTATTCATCAGAGAACTGCCGTGGGATGAATTTTTTTTTTCAATTTTTTCTTCAGGAATCTTAATATTTTGTATAAATACGCATGTAAAAATGTTTCTTAGGGCAGGCAGGCATTTTTAGAACTTCACTACGTAAATTAGACTGACCCTTATTTTAGAGTAAGTTTGTTTAGAAAAGTCAAGCCAGCTTATTAAATTCAAACAACTTTCTGTGATACACTCCCACATGGAGTAATATTTTTCTTTTTTGGTCTCTTGCATTGGACTTAAACGGGCACCAGCTGCATGTGCCAGATTCCATCCCATTCATCACTTGTGGATACTTCTCTAAGATTTGTTCTTTAAAATGCATGAAAACTTGGTGCTCAAAAACTGATTGACTCTTGTAGCTTACAGAAAACTTCTTGCCACAGATATTGTAAACATACTGTCCATTATTTAAGAGCTGCCTCTTTGCTATTTGAAAATTCGCATCATTTTCAATTATATTTTTATTGAACAATGGCAGATTTTTCTGTATAACTTGTGATTTTATGCAGTCATTAGAAAAATCTATAACTCTGTGGTGAATAATTCCAATGTGACGCATCACATTATGAAAATTATTGAACTCTTTATTACAATACATACATGTGTTTCCACATTGTCCAAGATCAGTTGTCAGTTCTTTATGATAATGTTTTTCTAACAAATGGGTCTTAAAGGATGTGTATGAGTGAAAAACATTCTTATTTGGTTTACAGAAGCATTTGAAGGGGTCAGAAAATTTCATTCTAGGATTTTCTGTAATTGGAATTATCTCCATGTTTGAAAGACTCAATTCCTCATATGTAGAGATATTATCTTCTGGATAATCATTAATTCCTCCTAAATTTTCATTTTCATTTCTATAATCATGAGCTTCAGTTTCATTTGAATCAAAGGATGTTTCAATTGACTCTTGTTTTTCAATCATAAAAAAGAACATGCTTCAATATCATCTTCAATCATTTTCCTACTCTTTGGTGATTTTCCTTTTATTTCTGCAGCTCCTTTTTGTTTCGGCACTGATGATTCACAATATGTTTGTGCCATATGCTGAATCTTGTTTGTTCCTCCTTGAGGCAATTCCTGATAACTATGAAGAGATAAAAATGAGCTATCAAGTTGTAACATTTTTGTAACAGAAATCTTTTTAATATCTAAATGGTTTAGGAGATTTTGAAAATCTTTATACAGTTTGGCATTATCAAACATTACAGTTCCTGTGTAGACAAATTGAAGAAGAGATTTCATTGTTTCTATAGTAAATCCATCTAGCGTTATGAAATGCTTTTCAAATTTGTAATTTTCTCTTGACTGTATAATGCTTGAGATAACTGAACTAAAGTTTGATAAAAGACAAGAATGAGCCTCAATTTGTAAATTGCCATGAAGAATAAACACCAAATCTGTAAACTTCTTTTGCTCTTGAAATTTCCAAGTTCCTTCAATAAGGTCCTGACTTTTACTTCTGAAGGTGATGCTACACATGTTTTCAAGAGAATAGAAGATCTGGAAGAAAGAATGTAATGTAATGTAATGTAAGGAAGGCAAATGGTTTTTTGGTGGATTACGCATGATAATATTCTGTGTTGAATACAAAGGAGCATCTTATTACATACCATGAAATGGAAACAGAGAAATCATCTGCAGTGCCAAATGGTATTATTTGAAATGTGCATCTGAAAGAGAAATGCTACAATCAGGCTTTTTTCCTGCGTTTTAGGTGAGGTCTGTGCGTAAAATTTTTGTATAAATTGTGAGTTTTGGAGTTTTTTGACTGTTTTTGCATTTTGAACAAAGTTTGTGAAGAAAAAAATTGCTCAGTTTCTCAAAATATTCAGAGTTTTTCAAAAATTTCTAAGAAACGTATTGATTTTCATCAAAAAAGTTGTCAAAAAAGTGACCTTTGTACAAAAAATGATCAAAAAAGGCATATTTTCAACTAAAAAAGGCAAAATTTTCTGAAAGTAGTCAATTATTGGCCAAAATATGCAATAAAACAATGAGGCGTATATATACATGCCATATCATCAACCAATCAAATTTTGAATGCATTATTGTTATACAATTTCTTTGAACAATAACTCAAATACTGACCTTTCACATTATATTGGAATGGGAATTATTGTAAAAGGCCAGCATTAGAGTAGTTTATGAATAATCTTTAGACCTGTTTGTTGAATTCAAATAACTTTCTGTGAAATATCCCAATGTGGAGGAACATCTTTCTTTTCGAATTGTTTTCATTGCACTTAAATGGGCACCAGGAGCATGCGCCAGACTTTATCCAAGTCAGGACTTGAGGATACTTCTCTATGATCTGTTCTTTGAAATGTTTGAAAATTTGGTGTTCTAAAATACTTTGACTCCTACAGTTAATGGGATATTTCTTTCCACAAATATTACAAACCCAGTGCCCATTTCTTTTGAGCTGCCTCCTTGCTTCTTGGAAGGTGGTGTCATTTTCAGTTTTATTTTCATTGAATATTGGGAGATTTTGCTGTGTGATTTGAGATTTAATGAAATCACTACAAATTTCTACAACTTTGTGGTGGATAATTCCCACATGACGAATCATGATCTGAGAATTATTAAACACTTTATTACAGTACAAACATGTCTTTCCAAACTGTCTGAGTTGAGCAGTCAATTCATTTTCATAATGTTTGTATACCAAATGTTTCTTAAATGATGAATAAGAGTGAAAAAGTGACTGGTCAGATTTACAGAAGCATTTTAAGGGAGCGTTTAATTTTGTTCTTATATTTTCTTTCCTTGGAATCATCTTTTTGCTTGGAAAATTCAACTTCTCATCTTTTGAGTTATCATTTTCTTGGTATTCATCACTTAAACTGAAATCTTTTTTGTACTGGCTATGATTATAAGCTGCTGTTTCATTTAAATCAGAACCAAAGCTGAAATTATCTTCAGTATAATCATTACAGTTTAATAAATCTTCATACTCATGTCTATACTCATGATCTTCAATTTCATTGAAATTAGAATTACGATCAAAGGTTGCTTCTATTGATTCTTGCTGTTCAGTCATACAAGTAGAAATTGTTTTAATATCCTCTTCAACTACAGTGTCAATATTTTTTTCAAGTGCTGTTTCCATATTCTCTTCAACTATTTTTCTATTCTTCAGTGATTTTCTTCTTCTTTCTGATGCTTCCTTTTGTTTAGGCACGGGTAATTCACTATATGCTTGTCCCACATGCTGCCTCTTCTTTGCTTTTCTTTGAAGCAATACCAGGTTACTATTATGAGATGAAAATACACTATCAAGCTCAAACAATTTTGTTACATAAATCTTTGTAATGTTTAAGTGGTATAAAAGACTCTTGAAATCACTATACAATTTGGCACTATCAAATAGTATTGTTCCTGTGTAGATGAATTGTAGGAGAGCTTTCATTGTTTCTCTAGTAAATCCATCTAATGTTATGAAATGCTTTTCAAATTTGTAATTTTCTCTTGACTGTAGAATGCTAGATATCACTGAACTGAAAGGCGATAAAACACAAGAATGAGCCTCAATTTGCAAATTGCTATGAAGAATAAACACCAAATCAGTAAATTTATTTTCTTCTTGAAATTTCCATGTTCCTTCAATAAAACTATGAGTTTCATTTCTCAAAGTGATGCTGCACATGTTTTCAAATGGGACAAACATCTGCAAGAAAGAACAATAAATTGTTATTATCCTGTTTACAACAATTAAGCCATGAAGTGGAATCCGGTAGGGTCTGCTGCAAAATGTTGAAATTTGTGAGGTATCAACAAGAATAGCACTCAAACTGAAAAATTGGGGGTTTGGATTTCAATAATAGATTTTGTTTATCTAAACCTAATTTCAATTTTGAAATTTTGAAATTTCTCTCAAAACCTTCTCAATTTTGCGCAAATTGAAGAAAGTTATGCCATTTTATTATATAATTGTTGCTCTTCTCTCCTCTTTTGCGCAAAAATTAGTTCCGTCAGTTAGATGCTATTTATTGCTGCATCATATTTTAAATTTGCCTCTGATTTGATGAAGTAGTATTTTGACAATACTCCTGCTAAATATTTGAATCAATTATGTTATGCAACAATCTTTCTTAGTCTTGAATGGAAAGATATAATTTTTGAATGATACAAAAAAACATATTTTGTGTCCCATTTCTCTCAGAGACAAATTTAAAATTTCACTAAATGTATTTTCCCATAGTCTATCTGATTCCATTTCATGGTAAATTTAATAAGGTAAAAGAAATTTGCTATTGTAAATATTTGACACAGCTCATTCAAAATTTTTGGTGGCATGTTGCACCCAAAATAATTCTGAGTTGAATGAGGAGAAATTTATTTTTGGATAATTTTGATTTGTTACACTATGTACAGGAATGAGAGTATTCTATTGAACAATATATAGAATTGAATTTACTGATTGAATTCAAACAATTTTCTGTGATATATTCCAACATGATATAGCAGTAACTTTGTGGTATCTTTTCTCATTTTTGGATCACACTTGAATGAACACCAACAGCACTTTCCAGATTTATTATCATTCAGCACTTTGGGGTATTTTTCTAAAATCTGTTCTTTGAAATGTGCAAGAATTTGGTGTCTAAAAATTCTTTGACATTGTGACCGAATAGGAAATTTCATGTCACAAATGTTACAAATCCACTGTCTGTTTTTAAAGATTAGCCTCTTTGCTTTTTGGTAACTGGAGTCATTTTCAATTCTATTGGTATCAAACAATGGCAGATTTTGCTTTATAACTTGAGACTTTATGAAATCATCACAAAAATCAATGACTCTATGGTGAATAACTCCAACGTGTTCAAGTATGTTTATAGGATTATTGAAATATTTATTGCAAAACATACATGTCTTCTCATAGTTTCCAAAGCTAGCGTTCATTTCAGAATAGTAATGTTTTCGAAACAAATGTACCTTAAGAGATGTATATGTGTGGAAAACAAACTTTTCAGATTGACAGAAGCATTTCAATTTAACATGTAGTTTTGTTCTTGGATTTTCTCTTACATGGAATATATCTCTTTGTTTGCATGATTCAATTTCTCATCTTTACTTTCCTGAAGTTTTCTAGTTTCATTATAATCATCATCATCTTCATCAAAACTGTGATCAGAATCCTCAGCTTCATGTAAATCAATATCAAAAGATGTTCCAACCATCTTTTGACTCTCAATGTTACAAGCAAGAAGTGCTTCTTTATTATTTGTATTAACTTTAATTTTTCTAATTATTGGTAATGCTTCTTTTCTCTTTAGAGCCATTGCTTGTTCTGGTGACTCAAATGATTCATCACAAAGTGGTGCCAAATGTTTAATATCGTTTGTTTTTTCCTCTGATGATTTCAAATTATCTTCTTGATATGAATAAAGAATGTGATCAATATTTAATGATTTTGTAACAAACATTTTATTCATATTCAGATGAAATAAGAGATTCTCTAATTCATTATATTGTCTAAGACTTCTTAATTTTACCATTCCTGCATAAATTAAATGGAGAAGAGACTTCATAGTTTCAAGAGCAAATCCATCTACAGTAATGAAATGCTTTTCAAAATTAAAATTCTCTCTTAATTGTACAATTTTTGAGATGACAGTGCTGTATGATGCTAAAACACAAGACTGAGCCTCAATCTGCAAGTTGCCTTCAAGGACAAACACCAGATCTGTAAACTTCTTTTCCTTTTGAAATTTTAATGTTTCTTCAATGAGAACATGAGTTTTATTTCGCAAAAAGCTGCTGCCCGTGTTTTCTGATGGATGACAGATCTGCAAGAAAAGATTATTTTGATAAAATTAAGTCAGCAAATGGGGAAACAATTTTCCATTGAATAATATGAAAATTGAAATCAAAACTAACAGTGTTAAAAATATATAAGTAAAAGTTATTGTTGGCATTTTATCTCATCATTAACACTATCAAGTATGGGGAGGGGTCTTTTCAGCCCACAAGAAATATAAGCATGAATTTCACAAAATTTTGACTAATGATTCTAAAAAATTGATAAGTATGAAAATTTTGGTCTAACATCGAGGCATCTTGCCAAAAAATTTCAGACAAATATCTTGGGTACTTTTTGAGAAAAT
>JAOWAT010129774.1:0-10170 GCA_028571025.1 Longipedia americana
AATATTTTGAGCTTAAATTTCTGAAAAAATAAGAATATCCGAGCTTCAACCCAATTTTCCGTATTCTTATAAAAAAAAGAGTGTAATTCATGCTGTGAAATAAATCAATTAACAGTGTAAAGTTAAATTTTATTTTCAGCAAAGAAATTGTTTGATAAACAAGAAATTTTAACATGATTGCCTTTCGGCAAAATACTTCTTAGTGAAACTTGACTTCACTAGATTTTGTAGAAAAAATATAATTGTACCTCGTACGACATGAACATTTCTTGCACATCAAAATGATCAAAACATTTTGACGAAGTTAATGATTATTCATATCTGTTCAGTTCATTTAAGCTAATTAATGAGAACGTAATTACTATCACCACATTTTTTGAAATTCTTACCCTACTCGCACCGTAACGATCCTAAGCAGTAAAAATAATGGTGAATGTGAAAGATTCAAGACTAGATTATGAGTCAGCCTCGAAAAACTGAAAAAACTTTGAATTTTTTACAACATAACGTTTTTTTAATAACGTTTTGGCAGAAATCCAAACACACAAAAAAGTTATTTTAAAGAAAAAATTTCGTTATGTAATAGAAATTTCAAGTTTTGTAGCCTTCATAATCAGTTTTACCGTATAGGGTGCTTGAGGCAGTGTTAATCGTAAGTTGAATCCTAGTGACTTTCTGATATTCTTGTTGACATTGTTTCAAAATCTTTACTCTGCGCAGTGTTACTTATCATCTTTGACATTTTTTTTGTAGTTTATTACTCTTCGAAGGAAAAATCTCCCTATTCAAAGTACAAAAATCTTTGCGTTGAAATGAAAGGAAGCAAACTTTTACCAAAATTCAAAACAATAATTTCCCTTGTTCCAGCCACTTCAGTTGAGGATGACCTTCAGATCACTGACCTGGAAGACATTTCTTCCAATCCTGAGTCTGATCATGGTGGCCACCAACCACTTCAGCAACAACGCACGCCCGAAACGACACTTGACCTCGACCTTCACACGCCCGTCATTGACCTTGGCAGTGCAACAGCTGACATGAGTAGTGCAACAGCTGACATCAGCAGTGCAACAGCTGACCTGACCGGTCAAACCACAGTTCCTCTCTCTTCCTCAACAAATACTTCCTCCGTGAGTGACACTACTAATCTAATGACCTCCAATACAACTGAAACGACGCTAGTTGAGAAACTGACCGGCGTCACGCCTGTTAGTAGCACTGTGAGCAGTACTGAAAGTGAAGTGGAAAGTCGAGCAAGTAGTGTTATTAGTGATGATAGAGAGGATGACCTGCGTGAATATGACGGTCATGTGAGTAGCGCTATTAGTGAAAGCGGAAGAGAGGAAATCAGCCGAAATCCCTCATCTGTGTCATCTATATCGATAGACAGAGTGACAAAAGAACCGGAAGTGGTCATAGTTTCCGGTTCATCATTATCCGGTTCACCACCGGTTTCCTCTGTTGGATCAACCAGTCTTATCCCGGACAATCATATTGCTCCACCGCGCTCTGCATCTCCTGCAGCGCTATTAGAACAAAATCATGTTAATCATGTTTCTGTAATAGTAGTCGGTGGAAATGACTCCACAATTGTGGATAGTTCCACACCGGCTCCACCCCATTCCCCACAAACACAAGATCAAAATCGACAACAGCAATCACGAGTGAATCATACCGATAATTTGTCAGACGGTGGCGCCTCCTCGAGTGTGGGTCGGTCTTACAGCAATGCTAGTCACACATCCGGTCTAAGCGGCGTCAGCAGCAGTCGTAAATCCGTGACGTCACCCACATCTATCGTGCTAGAGGGCACCACCATTGAAGCCACTGATACAGATGAGACTGCTGTGAGACGACATTCAGAAGGAAGAGCGCCATCTGTTGATCAACAGCAGCAACAGAAACCGAACGGGCAGTTGGATTCGGAGGATTCCGGGGTGATGTCCGCTGCAAAGTCTATTGATGATGTCAGGCTGCAAGATTTGCCGCATGATCAAGAGAGGTCGCCGGAAATTCAGGTGAGTAATTAGAACACTGGTTAAAGAGAGACTGAAGTCAAAAATCAAGTTTGGCTTATATGAAAGGACAGCAAATTTTATAAATAAGATCGTTGAAAAAAAATCTATTACCCCTAACCATTTTGTGTGAAACAAATTATTGTTTCCTACTTCCTCCATTTTAATTTAGAAAATAGGGCAAAAGATGGGAGTGTTACGTTTTCGCGGAAAAATTTGCTTTATTTATTTAGCTGACCATTGAAGTAAATTTTTCTGGGAAAACAATGCTCCCACATCGTTTGCCCAATTTAAATGGAAATCGAGGAAGTATTACTTTTTGCATGTTTTGAGGAATTATTGCACACCCTAGTTAACAGAAACACAAGTTTATTATTTTATTGGGAATTCATAGAAGTGCAGTCTTGCAGAATTTTGTATTTTCCAACATCAGACTAGAGTGTGCAATAATTCCTCAAAAATTCAAACAGTAATTTGAAACTAAGTGTGGATTTACCCAAAATTGGTTAGAGGTAAGCAATTTCTGTTGATGATTTTTATACTAAAAATTGCCATTCTTTCATATAAACCCAAAATTATTTCTGACTTCAGCCTACCTTTATGTTTTTGGAACTGAAAAGTCTAAGAGAAGTGAAAAATTTTCCTGATTTTTTGGTTTTTAACATTTTTCAAAAATATTACGACAGAGATAAAAGGTTTGGCGCAAGGTTTGGAACGTAAAAGTTTCTTTCAAATTCCATTGAAAATTACATGGTGAGTAAGAAATGAATCACTTAATAGTTTAATATTTGAGAAATTTGATTTCACAAGATTTATTCTCAATAAAATTTTTTAAAGTTTTTCCCTTGTAGAAGACTTACTCATCTAATTATTTGACATCTTTTGTCCTTTCAGAAACCCTACAAAACTCACCAATCGAACAAAATGGTCACGTCGACCCCGACAGAAAACCACAACATTAACTCTCGATTACGTTCAAAATCACTCCAAACGCCAAATAGCAATTATCACTCCAATGCCATTCCGGGTAACAGTGACGAAGAAAACGAACAAGTTATTTTGCGCAAAAAGAAACCACGCGACATTCTATTAGGCATGTTCATTAGATTCAGAATAAATAGATGCCATTTGAATTGAAAGATATCATGCTCAAAACTTTCCCTGTGAAAAATTCGAGCAGGAATAGTGATGGTCCAGTGACACCTTTCATAAAAATTAATTTCCACAGTTCCCCCAAACTTGTGTTCAAAAAATCAATTGCCCAGTTTGGATCAGTTTAGTGGAATATTGGGCCATTTTTGTCGATTTTTGACGTGTCAAAATTCATTAAAATTTCAAATTGGTGACAAAAGCCTGATCTAGACTGGCTCATAGAAAATTTATTAATAATTTCACTATCAAAGTTTGTGGATCCATTTTGACGAAAGTTTTATATTGTTGTAAATTAACCTTTTGGCCAGATTTTTACGCAAATATTTCACCAAAAACTGTATGATTTACGGAAAAAGGTATCTAAGAATCTTAAATTGAATGAACATGCCTCATTCTAATGTAGAAGAAGATGAAGACAGAGAAATGCCCCAAAGAGAAAACCAGTTCCAAAAGCAGAGTAAGAACGCCATGGCTAAAAACGCCGTCAATGCCACGCCGAATACGCCTGAAGTGTTACGGCAACGCGACGACAATATCATCGGTTCGGCGATCGAACGCAAAACGCCGTTAACGAAAGACGATATCCAGAAAATGAACCTGAAGAAGAAAACTCGCAAACGCACTCGTAAATTTGAGATCGACGGCGTTGTGGTAACGACGACGACGAGTAAAGTGATCTATGGCGACGATGAAAATCAGACGTTCTATGACGATCACTACTTTAGGTGCGCACGCAGCGACAGTCGAGTTAGAAAGCGTTTTGAAAATGTGTAATCTCGAAAGACTTTCAGGAGTGTAATCAACGGATTTCCATGTTTTACACTTCTGAAAGCCTTTGGAGATTGCAAAAATCATGAGAATAGTTTTTTCAAAATGTATCCTACAATTGTTTGGGCAATTTTAAGTCATGAGCCTAAGGGTGGTTATCTCTATCAATGTGTTGCCGACAATAAAAAAATGTTGCCGGCAAAACTTTTTCGTTGCCGAGAAGAATTTTAATTCTGAAATAAAAACCTGAAAAACTACATTAGGGTAGTTAATGATAAAAGAAATTTGTCGGCAACAAAAAGAGATTCATCAAGGGTGGTTCTCTCTATCAGTGTTGCCGGCAACACTTTTTTGTTGCCGAGAGGAATCTTAATTCAAAAATAAAAATCCGGGAAACTACACCATGGTAGTCAATGATATAAGAAAATCGCCGGCAACACTTTGATAGAGAGATTCACCCTAATTCAAATTTCTTTTAGAACTTTCACAGCAGTTGCGATATTTTTTCTTGTAGGTGCTCTTACATTGCTAAAATTTTGAAATTATTTTTGATTTTTATTATCAATACAGTCAAAGACGGATACAGCGTTCGTACACTTTTAGCACCATGACGGATATAGCGCCGAAATGACAACGGATTTAGCGACACTTTACTACATAACGACGGATATAACGACGTCGTTATTTCCGTCGTACGCTAAAAGTGTACGAACGCTATATCCGTCTTTGACTGTATTTTCTAGGCAAGATAGTCTGTAAAATATTGCCAGGAAATTATTGTTGATATTTAATGTAGAGTGAGAAGACCACAAAGCTTCAAAATTCAAAATGTTACCCAGTAAAAATGTCTAAATTCCAAAAAGCGAAATTTTGAATTTTGATATTTTGCCACAGGGCATAAGGATTGGTTTTCAAATTAAAATTGAAGAAATTTTCTTGAACCCTCCTCTAGACTGAGTAGTATCATGTACATTGTCAAATGTTTAGACACTACTACTCCGTTCCAACGAAATTGGCCGTTATGAATAGACACCTGTTTTCACTCTAAGATTTCTCAAACTTCCAAGTGAGATAATGAAAAAATTAAAGGTTGTTTCAGAAACTAGAGATTTTCTAGTTCTTGAAACACACCTTAATTTTTCATTATTTATCCTGAAGTCAGAGAAAACTAAGGATGAAAATAGGTGTATTTATAACGGCCAATTTCATTGGGACGGAGTAGGGGTATTGTTTCGAAATGCATTTCCGAAAACGTATCTCTAACTCGACTGTCATGGCCTTTTCCCCCATAAACAGGAAACAAGAACTTCGTGAACTGAAACTGTTGCAGAAACAGGAGCAGAAACAATTCCAAGATCTCAATTTCAAGAACCAATTGTGCAAAGAGCAACAAGACAAGAGGTTCGAACAGGAGAAAACGACGCTCGTCAAGAATTACGAAAATGATCTTCAGTCCATGGTAGAACAACAAAAGAAACAGGTAAGAATGGTCTAAATATTAAAATAGCAAGTTTAAACAAGGCCTGGAACCCCAGTACCCTGGGCAGGAAAGACTTACAGGAACCTCTTTTAAGAGGGAGAACTACAACTAAAATGAATTTGAGATCTGAATCATTCATGAACTTTTCAGTGCTTCAGTAAGTCTAGAAGCTTATAAATAGTCATTCTTGAGAAGAAGGACAAGAAGGAGAACAAAAATCTAAATGAATTTGAGACATATGTTCATTTGAAAACCTTCTATATTTATGCCATCCAATTGGAAAATGGACAAAGGGCCTAAAGAACCGATTTCAGGACGATTTTTAACTTTGATTGCGACAAGAACAAGAAGAAAAAGAAGAAGAAGAACAACAACAACCTCCCCAACGCCAGTGCCTCTTTAACCCTTGCTGCACAGGGTAAAAATGATAATGTTCATGTGAACCCTCGTATTGAAGGTGTCCCGTGTTGACCTAACAAGATTTTTGGCGCTTGCTAGAGCGCCCATAAAGAGAGCTCGGGGGGGGGGGTGACTTCCAAAGCCTTTCTAAAGCCTAAAAATGATCAACAATCAAGCAAAATCAGTGGGTTTGAAATGAAATGAAAACCAAAGCTAGAAAAAGGAAATGAGTCAGTGAGTGAGAGACCCCAAACATAGAAAAGAATGAATGAATGAATTGCCAGAGTTAGGTGAGAAGTGCAAAATTGAATGAAATCACAAAAATGAATGAATGAATGAATAAATTTCCTTAGTTAGGTGAGGGTGCAACATAGCAGAGGAACAAATTGCCTGAGCTAAGTGAGAGTACAAAATTAAATTAATTCCCTTAGCTAGGTGGGAAGCACATAAATCTAATTATTGAATAAATGAAGCAAGCCTGAACTTGTTTGAGAATTCATTCATTCATTCAAAAATAAACTGTTAGTGTGAACAGGATTGAAAATATCTTCTTAGTTCAAGTGAGCAATTGTACAAGTAAAAATTTAGAATGTTTGTAATATTTCACTTAAAGGTAAGGGTATTTCATTCCAATGAAGTGTTGATGATGATGATGATGATGATGATGATGATGATGATGATGATTGATGATGATGGATTTGAAAATATTTGCAAGCGCCAATCTCCAGCCTGCCTGGAATTTTTGTGTATACTCGCCTACCTGTGTTTCTGGGATAAGGAGGATCTCCTCGATCCGCGCGGAATCTGAGATCGTTGAAGCGATAGTATTGGCCGCCCTTAAAGAAGAATGTGCGCTGTGTGCCGCGCCGACTCTTCCAGCGAACCGCGCCATCAATGTTGTTCGGAATGTTGCGCCACACTCTAAAAAAGAGAAAGAGTGGAAATTTAAAAAAAATGAATGCCCTTTTTCATTAAATTATTAACCATTTCAGTCAAACAGTAGAAACGTGTCTACATGTGTGAGTACAATTGGCGTAATAAGGATTGCAAACTTTAAATTGTCAATTTAGATATTTGTTTAGGATGCCGTTAAGGCAGAGTAACCAAATTTTTAAAATGGACAATCTAAAAGAAACAATCCTCATGATGCCGATTATACCCACATGTACAACATGGACTTGCCTTCAAAACCACTTACCATATATTTCCCTGCATTGCCCCAGTGGGGTTATAATTTGCAGAGACATTTTGGGTGGGGTAATACAGGAGAGTGGGGCTATACAAGGAAGTGAGGCTATAAGAAAAATTCGAATCAAAGTCATGGAAATTTGCCATATTTTCAAGTTTTGATGGAAAGTATATTCTTAACAAAGATATTGTAGTAATGCACAACTTGCCTTTAAATTTTCGGTAAAAATAGAGTTATATCATGAAATTATGTGACTGAGGTAGCATTCCTTCAATTTATTTTGTCTTTCACTTTTGTAAAAAAAATCCTTTGCATAACCCCATGGGGCTCTACAAGGAAGTGGGGCTGTAACTTTTTCTCAGGCTCGAGTTGTGGGGTAATACGGGAAAGTGGGGTAATACTAGAGAGTGGGGCAATACGTACATGGAAATATACGGTAAAACTGGCGTTTGCTATTTTTCCGTTTTGGAGCTGATCTGTTGAGAAAATTGCAATTTCTAAAACCTGAGTTTTTCAAAAATGTTCAGATTTTAGGAAAAAATTAAGGTTTTGCTCGAAATTGATCCTAAATTTTTCAAAAATTCTTTGAAAAAAGTTCCCTGATATCGCACCTGATCGCTCTTGGATAGTTGTTGGGTACAGGCGGGTCTTTTGATGGATCAAACCGCCAGTATTCATCGTCTTTGAAGAAGTACATTTTACCATTTCCACTCCAAACGAATGCAGTGTCGATGTCATTAGGTATGCCTGGAAAGTCTTCTGATATGCTTTTGGGGTAGCCAGATTGCTTCACCTAAAGTCAAGGAAAAATCATTAAAAGAATTACAGTCAAAGACGGATTTAGCGATGTACGTTTTTAGCATACGTATGTTTTTAGCGACGTCGTTAAATCCGTCGTTATGTAATAAAGTGTCGCTAAATCCGTCGTCAAAATCGGCGCTAAATACGTCATGGCGTTAAAAGTGTACGAACGCTGAATCCGTCTTTGACTGTATTATGTGAGGTCATTTTAAAGCTTTCCACGCAAAATTAGTACATAAAAAATTTCACGCCAGTCTGCCTTTAACTTCTTAGAAGTATCCAAGTTTGGTGACGTTACTTCTATTTTCAGGCTTTTTTTACTCTTATAATCTTAGAACTGTAATGGTCTGAGTTTTGAAAATTTTTCTCAGTTTTTTGTTGAAAATAAAATGACATGCGTCTTCAAAATTTTTTTTCAACATTTTTTAAAAAATCTACAACATGCAAGAAGTCTAGAAATTTAGTATTTCTTAGTGTAACAAAAAATCAATTTTCATCAAATTTGGCGCTCAGTTTTGAGAAATTATTGTCTTAGAAAATGCCTGGACCCCTCAAGTAATTCATTAAAGACCTCTTTTATCTGTTGCAAATTACAAATAACACATCCCCTTCATTGCAAATAAGAATTTGGCAGAAAGTGTTTTGGGGTAAGCTCAAGAGCCTTAAACTGTAGGTGTCAAAATGAAATAAAGGACTTCATTCAAAAAGACTGAATCTACTTTAAAGCAACTGTAATATGTGATGACTTGAGTAATTTTGTATGTAGTGAAATATATCTCCATTTTTCGACTTCTCTGTCCAATTTTAGGTCAACATTTTTTCTTAAATGGAAGACCTTAGATATCTAAGTCCAAAAATTATTCAAAATTTTCCCAAAAACATACTACTTCAAAGTAAACAGCATGCAACTTTTTTAGTGGTGGCATCTATAATTGTTCTTTCCTTTATTATTACTAACAGTTACATTTTGAAACTTTTTTCAATAAATAATGTAGAATCTTAGATAAGATACCTTCCATTTGAGGTAGAAATGAATCACCAAAAATGCATAGAAAAGTCGAAAAATGGAAATAGATTTTACTACATAAAAATTCCTCGAGTATTCTTTTCTATTTGAATCGATAGTTTTGGTGGTCGAGTTTCGGGTGATTAAGATGAAGGATTTTTGTGCCTGGTTCCGGTTCAATGGTACCTAATTTCGGGTGTTTGAGACGAAAGTTCCCTCTGACGTAGATTCACTTCGAATTAAAAGGAAGAAGCGAAAGACTCCTCTCGGCTCCCTTTCACATTTCTGTAGTTGTTCAACAGTCCCAATTGTGATGCCATCTTATTTTAAGCATTGGCTTTCTTTTAAAGGAGATTTTTGTGGAAGACATTATGATGAAATATACTTATGAAATGAATAGGAATGTACAATGTTTCTTATTAAAAAGCAATCAAAATCATTTAGTCAAGTGGACAGAGTACATTTGAATATACTATTTTAGAAGCTTCCTTTTGTGAACCTATGAATTTTGCACTTTTAAATTCTATTTTATATTACTTTTGTACGATGATTTTACATTTCCATTTTCTGTAGTACATTGTTAGATAAAGAGCGCAAGGACAGGACTCTATATTATTTCTAAAGCATCTTTTCACATCAAAGACTAACACATAGGTCCTTAATGCCCTTTTCAGTTGATTAGCAAAAATTGAACAAATTAGACTGAATTCGCCTTCACTCTAGAATATTTCCATGCATGATATATTTTTCAAGCCTCATACGGTTGATGTTCTTTTCGATTATGAGCTCCAACTTCACAAAAATGATACAGACAGAAGAGGGATTAATTTGAGCACTACCAATCATGAACCAATTTGGCTAACATTCTCACTGACCAAGAACTTTGAATTTTTGAAAATGATTAGGTGCTTACAGAGAAATTGATTATAGGGTGTACCAAAAAATTTCAGATGACCCACATCACCACTTCAAAAATTTGAGTTTATTATACTGATCAACAGAAACTTTGAATTTTTGCAAAATATTAATTCTTCTCCATCCTACCTCCACTTCTTTATCTGGGGTTATTTTTTAGTTTTTAAGTCAATGCATAGTGAAATTCACAAAAATTCGAGAAATTGTGTAGTGTTGCATCTTTCAAATAAGACACAGTTCCGAATTGTCTCTGAAAACTTGTCAAACAGATATTTTATCATATTGCAAAGCAAAGTATTGGAGGTTACTTCCTCTGAAGGGCACGTAGTACTAAGTTCCACCTATTTGACCGGAAATGAGAGAAATACGAGCATAGGAATAAGTTCCACCTCAAATTTAATTCTATGTCTTCTCTATTATACTACCTTATTACACATTAGCTATT
>JAOWAT010129885.1:0-10169 GCA_028571025.1 Longipedia americana
TTTTTTGTCAAAATTATGGAGAAATTTTGTAAAAGAAATTATCAACGACATGTCAAAAGATCAGACAGGGTCATTTTACAACTTTCCACACAAAACTAGTGCATAAAAATTTTCACTTCAGTCTGCCTTTAAACTTATAAGATATGAATCTAAAATTTTAAAGTGTCCCCACGTTGATCTGACAAAATTTGGTACACCCTATTAATAATAATCCTGTATCATTAATAGATACATATCTAGTACAGGGGTTTCTCGATTTAACGACAGATTTGGGAGGCATAGCAAATGTCGTTAAACCGAGAGATTGTCGTTATTTCGAGAGGTTTATTTAGTAAGTGAAACATTTTTTAAGTCAAAAATATGTCCTAATATCGAGAGATGTCGTTAAATCGAGTGTCGTTAAATCGAGAGACCCCTGTATGTATCTTTTTCTTACAGATTCTTCAAAATGAAGAATGAGCTACTACCAGACACTGATGAAGATAACATGGAATCTTTTTCACAATTTCATTCTTCTGTCGATTTGAAAACAGAAACTGCTGAATATTTATTAGAAAATGATACTTCGTTCAAAGAAGAGAAAGTTTATTTAGAAACTAGTGATAATGGAATTAAACCGAATAAGGACGAGGATTCATCTGAGGACTTTCCAATGTTTGATTTGGATTTTATAAGGTCTCTACAATCTCAACCGGAAATAAATAAACACCAAAATTTAAGTTTGAATCAGATTCAGGTCTCTGATAAGTATAATGATGATAAAAATCTGGAAGGATCTCAAGGAAAAGAGGAAATCATATCGGGCATTAATTGCAATCATTGCCAAAAATCATTTAAAACAAAGTTTGGTTTGAAGTTTCATGTGGATTCTGTCCATTTAGGAAAGTTACTGGCTTGTTCAGAATGTGGCAAAACATTTACCAAAAAATGTTATTTGAGGACTCATTTTGAAACTGTGCATTTGGGAAAGACCATTTCTTGTGTAGAATGTGATAAAATGTTTTCTAATCATGGAAATTTGAAGAGACATGTTGATTCTGTACATTTAGGAATATTACATTCTTGCTCAGAATGTGACAAAACATTTAATCAAAAAAGCAGTTTGAGTAAGCATTTCGAAACTGTGCATTTAGGAAAGACCATTTCTTGCTCAGAATGTGACAAAACATTTACTCAAAAAAGATATTTGAGTGAGCATTTCGAAACTCTGCATTTAGGAAAGACCATTTCTTGCTCAGAATGTGACAAAACATTTACCCGAAAATGTTATTTGAGAACACATTTTGAAACTGTGCATTTGGAAAAGACCATTTCTTGTGTAGAATGCAATAAAATGTTTTCTAGGCATGGAAATTTGAAGAGACATGTTGATTCTGTACATTTAGGAATATTACATTCTTGTTCAGAATGTGACAAAACATTTACTCAAAAAAGCAATTTGAGTCAGCATTTCAAAACTGTGCATTTAGGAAAGACCTTTTCTGGCGCAGAATGTGGCAAAAACATTTAGAATATTGTGAGCTTGGGCGGGGCAGAGCCCTTGCTACACCTGTTCAATTTAGAAGTTTAATTCCAGTTAATATTGTAAGCTCAGCCAGAGCCCGTGCTACATCTGTTAAACTTAGAAGTTCACTATCCATTAATACTGTGAGCTCGGTCATAGCCCTCACTACATCTATTGAATTTGGAAGTTCACTTTCCGTTAATGCCGTGAGCTCAGGCATAGCCCTAGCTATATCAGATAAATTTAGAAGTTCACTTCCCATTAAGATTGTGAACATGGGCAAAGCCCTTGCTACATCTGTTAAATTTAGAAGTTCACTTCCCATCAATATTGTGAGCTTTCGTAGAACCCTCACTACATCTGCTAAATTTAGAACTTTACCTCCTGTTAACATTGTGGGCTCGGGCAGAGCCCTTGCTACAACTGTTAAATTTAGAAGTTTATTTCCTGTTTATACTGTGAGATCGGGCAGTACCCTCTCTACATTTGTTCAACTTAGATGAAGAAGCATCAGGAATATTCAGTAACAAAAATGCATTTTAGCTATCAGAAGAATTTAGAGGGATGAGATGGAGAGAGGGAGAGTGTGTGAATTTACTTTATAATAGGGATCTATAGGACTGTATAACAATGGAAGAGCTCCTACAATTCTGAAACTAATATAATAAGGACTAAAATGGTACGGATTTTGGTTTTACACGTTGATGCCATGGGTTTTAAATGAGTTTTTAATAACATTTAGAATCAGTTTTGTCACTAGAAAATGAATAGTGAAGGTTTGAAGACTTTATCCTAAAAACCGAAGAAGTTAATAGAGCAACTCAAAATTTACAAAACAAGGATGGATCTCACCACTGCTAATTTTCCTTAATTTTCTTGAAGTTAAAGAATTCTGACATGTATTTTTGGCTTCAGATCATGGCAAATGTCAATGGACATTGATTTTTATGCCAAACATTTGTTATTTTATGCAATGTGATTACAAAGTCTCAATTGTGTGTATAAAAATCATAAGAACACTCTAAGAAAAATTTGAGGCTCAAAAATTGAATTTGTTTTATATGCCTTCTGGCAAGTTAATCAAATATAAATGAATGCTTTAGAAACTAGAGATTTTTTAGTTGTCTGAACACCCCTTACTATTTTATGAGCCTCTTTTTAGATATATCTTCACTTCCAATTCACTACACAATTAAGGAAACACGCAATTGATCCACCAATGACAATTCTGAAAGTACCACTCAACTTGTCGCACTCCCGAATGCTTTAAACAAAATCATTGAACCTGTATAGTCCGATATTTTGGAAGATTCTGCTAGTTTTTGTACATTTTGAAGGGTTTTCGAAGCATTGAAAATGTATAAAAATGATAATAAATTGGCAAAATCTTCCAAAATATCCAACTATACAGGCCAATGACTTTGTTTTGCGCATTTGGGAGTATAAGTTGGGAGATACATTCAGAATTTTCATTGGTGGATCAATTGGGTGTTTTCTTAATCTTGTTGTAAACTCAAATCTCTTTCAATTTTTAGCCAAATTGTTCCTCACACGTATTACTGTAGATGTATTGAAGTCGGAGAAAACAAATTCTCATAATGCCGATTGTACCAACAATTGAAAATCTAAGAACAATTGAAATTGAGCCTCAATCAATTTTATGATGTTCTTACTAATATTAAAAAAAATAAAGAGTGTACTACTCCGTTCCGTTGAAATTGGCCAAAACGCAGAAACTATAAATGTCACCCAATTTCATCCCAAGTTTTCTCCAAGTTCTAGCTAGGGTGATATGACAGAAAGGAAAGACAATTTGCTTGTTTGCTTCAACGTCTGTTTGATTTGCTTCATTATCATAGGATTTTAACAATTTGAAGAATAGATATTCTCTAGTCTTTGACACATTCATAAATATTTTGCCCTACTTGTCTGGAAGTTGGAGAAAATTTTGTAGTGAAAGAAGGTGATTTTCATAGCGTCCCCGTTTAGCCAATTACAATGGGACGGAGTTATATTACTTTTATATTCCACAGCAGCGTATTATGGGCGCGAACACGAGTCGATTTTTCGGAGGGAATGCAGCCCTTGCTCGAGAGGAAGTCCATAATGACGACAATGGTGATGATGATGATGATGAGAATGAGGATGAGGAGGATGAAGTAGGCAATGCCGGACGAGGCACTGGTAGTGGTGGTGGACACAGAGCCAGGAAGAATGTTAAAAGGAAAAGATTAACTGTAAGTACTTAGGAGGTGGACTTAGGGTTGGAAAATTTGACCTAAAATTTGAACACATTCTCAATGACCCTACGCAGTAAAACTTATTATGAAGGCTTCAGAGAGTTTAGAACATGTCAATGTTACACAAGAGCATTCTTTTTTCATTAAGATGCATCTTTTCTTCATTGAAGTGAATAATTTTTTCCAAGATTTTCAATTGGTTTATCATATTAACAAAGTGGACCATGTTTCTAAACTTTTATATTAGCATTTGTGTTTCATAAGTCAGTTCTTAAAATATACATTTGTCTGGCAAAAATCATATTTAGAGCTAGTCTTGATTCTTTCACATTGAGAAAAATAGTTTTTTCTTGGAAATTTTCATGTTGAAATGTTAATTTAAGGTTCAATTTTGTTCATTTATCATTCAATATCCTTATTTTTACCAGCCAATGTTGAAAATTGAGATCAAAGACAAAAAATTTTCAAGAAAAGTGGTATTTTCAATCATTTCCTGTCTTGATTCTTTCACATTCATGATGAGTTTTACTGTACAGGGTCCTTGAGCTTGTTGTTGTTCTTCGCAACCCATTGGGTAAAAATTTGATTTGTTCTTGTTCTTTTTGTGGTTCCCAACAAATTGGGTCAATAATTGTCTACTGCCTTCTTACGATCTTTCGAATGTCTTCTTTAGATCATCCAAATGTCTTGTTCTTTTTTCTGCATTCAAAAAGGGTTCTTCTTCTTCTAATCATCGTACGTTTTTTTGCTCCTTCTGACTGTCAAAACAATGTCTTCTCAACAACAACAACAGCAACATTACTCATCATGACTCATCTAACTGCGCAGGGTTCTGAACGTTTCAGTTCTTGTTTCTATTATCCAAATGTCTTTCTCAAATCGGAAAATTTTTCCGAGAAAGTTTACTCATCAAAATCCTCATGGTTTTTTGGGTTAAACTTTTAAAGATTTTTACATCAAAATCCTCAAATTGTTGCTCCCTGCCCAGGGTGTCTTTTTGATCCAGATCTTTTAATTCTCTTCAGAGATTTTATCCCATTTGATCCATTTAGAGAGAAAGCAAACAAATGAAAATGAGAAATAGAGAAAAAAATATTCTCATCAACAGCATGAAAAAATGATTGCTTTTTTAGCCTGCGCAAACAAGGTCTGAGATGAACTTTAATCTGATTTTTAAGCAAGTTGATGGTTATGTTTTTGTTGTTGTTGAATTTTGAAAGTTTTTTTTCAATTTGTTATTTTACATTTTTATGACATTCAATATGATTCTGTAATTGAGACACAGTCAGAGTTATTCATACTTCCATGCATGAAAGTTAATTAAAGTCTACAATTACAGTTTGAAAGTTAATGCTGTATCAGTAGTTTGGTAACTAGACAAGCTTCTGCACACTTTGGAATGAAAACTAAAAGTATAATGATAATTTCCATGATTCTCATCAAGCTGAAAGACGGGAAATCACAATCTAAACCGCCTTATGATGGAATCCTTTGAAATGAAATAGATTTGGAGATAATGTCAGTGACTCAGTATGTCACTGATAGGAAAATTAGAAAAATTGACGTTTCATTAATTTTTCAACATTTAAGATACATCCAAACAGCAAAATTTGAATCTAAGCAGTCCTAAGATTTCAAATTTAGAAATCCAATTTAACATTTGTAGCTTTCAAAAAAGGGTTATTGAAATCCATAGAGAGACCCTATAGCTAGCCAACTCATTCCAATCTGGAACAAACTTATTTTACATTTGGGAATCAAAACTAGAATTAAACTAACCAACATGATGATTTTCATCATTACACAAAAGCTGGATGGAGATTGTACCTTCATTATTACGTTTATTGCACCGCAGTTAAAGCGTTGTTGTTATGAAAGCTTTGGAAGTACACCAGCCAGATAATCACTAGGAAAATTTAGGAATTTTTCAAAAAGACATTAAAAACTTGATGTCAGCAGATGTTTGGTCCATTTCGGAGAAAATTTGGGGAAAAAATCAATTTTCTAATTTTGGTGGCAAACAAAAGTACAGTGGCCATAGTTAATAAAAATATGAAAATTTTTGAATTTTCACTACAATGAATTTTGAGCACTACCCCTGTTAAGTTGCCAAAAATGACCTCCATTGAAGTAAAAGGTGGGGGCCGACGGAGGGTTAAAAGTTCGTCAAAATTTCGTTCTAAACCCTTTAAAATTGTATTTCGGTAAATAATTTTAGCTCCAGTAGCTGCCCATGACCTTATTGTAGTAAAATTTTGAAAAAAAAATCGCAAAAAGTAGAAAAATCATCAAAATAGGAAAATTTATCATGATTTTTTCAGTTGTTTGCATTTTTATCAAAATTTTACTAAAATAGGGTCATGGGACGATACTGAAACAAAAATTATTTACCAAAATACAAATTTTAAAAAATTTAGAACGAAATTTGGACGAATTTTTAACCCTCCATCGCCCCCCCCAAAAAAAATTTTTTTTTACTTCAATGGAGGTCATTTTTGGCAACTTAACAGAGGTAGTACTCAAATTTTTTTACTTCAATGGAGGTCATTTTTGGCAACTTAACAGAGGTAGTACTCAAAATTTATAAAAGTAAGATTTCCAAAATTTTTATGTGTTCGTTAAATATAGCCACTCTACTTTTGATTACCACCAAAATTAGAAAATTGGTTTTTTGCAAATTTTTTGTGTACTTCAATGAAAGGTGGCAATATATGGCTTTATAAAAGAAAATTAAGTTTAGAAAAAGTAAAAACTGAAAGTTTGGAAATTCCAAAATATTTATGAAGACGTGCCCAAATTTTCAAAAAAAAATTATTGTAAGTAATCCACATTATTTGAAAAAGCCCGAAACATTTTAAGGAAACTGGCAAAGTCATCCAAACTTAGATAGACCATTTCATTGGTGCTTTAGGAAACTCTCATGGGGAAAATGAAGATGAAAAGAGAAAAAATAAGAAGTCTAATACTAATTGGCCTCCCATAGTTTATTTCCTAAATAAACATATTTTTTACCTGTACTATCTCAGATATTATAATTACATATTAATATTCTCAAGAAAGTTTCTTTTTGGGACCTCCTTATTTCTTAGCAAAAAGTTTTTTTTAATGTAATGACAAACAGCTAGCTGTGGAAATATTTAATGACTTTTTGTTTTGTGAAAGTTGATTTTATTCCAATCCAGTTGAAAACAAAATCAATAACAATAAGTTCAACAACAGAAATCATAGTTAATCCTCCGTTGCACAGTGTTTTGGTCAACAGCTTGAGACTTTGAAAAAAATAGCATTTCAAAAGGATTCTGGGCTGAAATTTGATCTGCAGAACCATTGTAGGAAGTGACCAAGACCTTCTAAAAATTCTAAAATTTTATTCGTAGAATTATGATAAAATCCTATTCTCCCTTGAATCATAACTGAGGCCCTCCAGTGGATTTTCAGCCTGGGAATTTTTTTTCTTCAATTTTTTAAGCAGTGGTTCAGAGGTTGTAAAAGTTCAAGGAAAACATATTACAAAAGGTTTGAATTCCATATTTTATCTCAAAAGTGCGCCATGAGGAAAAAAAATCAAAAAATGAATATATTATGAAGTAAAATGAAAACTCAAAATGCGATTTTATCACTTTTATGGTTTTTCCTCTCAGGCTGAAAATCTGTTGGAGCGCCTCAATTATACTTGTTTACTCAATGACTCTTGGTAGATAAGTCTTCCTGGTGTAAAGAGGAAGTCTTGCACAGAAGGTATCATATGTGTGATCTCCACAGGCTTTTAGGAGTGTAATAAGATTTCCATGTATTACCATTCTGAAAGTCTTTGAAGATCACACATATAGTAAACAAGTGCTTTCTCAAGCTCTGTAGCATAGAAGAGTCTCTATTAGAGAATAAAAGAATTTTAAGAATTAGGCTGTTGACTGCTAAGAATAATTAAAATGTCTGTTCATCAAATCAGTCCATCAATCACCCTCTTTCATCAAGTGCCTTATTTAGTTGTTTAATATCAATAATTGAGCAATAAAGTTTTGGGAGTTCAACACCAGGAAGATTTCCAGTATCAATAACTGTCCCACTATCAATGTCTGTAAACTTGCATTGCATAATTGGATTGAGTGGAATATAAAGTTGTAGCGTTTTGTCATCCCCAGATCTTTCTGATGATGCAGATTCAGATTTTTCTGATTCAGATTTTTCTGGTTCAGATTTCTGTGATGTTGACTCGATTGTTGTTACAACTATTGATGATGTTGTTGTCATTGTTGTTGTTCCCTTTGAAGATTTTTCTTTTGGTTTACTTTTATTATTACTTGTATTTGCGGTTGTGCTTGCTCTACCACTTCTGGCTGTTTGTTGGCGTTGTTGCAGTTGCTGTGTTTGCTGCTGTTGTTGTGCTTGTTGTTGATCATGTGAATGGAACATTTGATTTATGGATGATAATAAATTTCTCTCCATTTGCATGAAACGGACAAGACCATTTAGAGCTGGAAAACAGAGAATCATAACTTCAGATTATTAACCCTTTGAGTCCTATTGCATACAAACACATGATGCCTGAACCAAAAAGAAGAAAATATTAATTACCAATATCTAAATTTTGATCTTGTACTTTGGTTTTATCTTATATCCTGTAAATTGATGATTCATGTCCAACTGAGAGACAAACTTAAGTAATATATTGCTAATGCTTATACATCAAGGTAATACTTTTGAATTTCTGAATATTTTACTTTATATCAGTTTTGCCATTTGTATGCCTTGGCATACAACAGGACTCAAAGGTCATTTTTTTCTGAACTTGCTAGGACTCACAGGCTTAATATACATCTTTTTGGTTTTTTTATTTTAATCTTTCATTTCTAAAAATGTATGTATTATTCCTTATAATTTTATCTCAAACTAAATTTTATCCATATATCTGAGACTAAGGCTGTTGGCAAAACCACTGTGCTTTTTGTTTTCAAATAAGAATAATGAACTGAAAGTAATCATAGACTATGAATTATAATTTCCAAATAAGATTATCTTTCTCATTTATAAATTTAGACCATTCATATGCATAGACGTAATGTCTGTACATATGCATGGTCTTAATTTTAAATATATCAGCAATCAAATGACTTTTCACATTTTAGCTTGTGTCGTGTATCAATTCTTTAAAAAATGGTTTAAAAGATTGTAGAGATCAATCACAACTTACTTCTTTTCTTCCTGACAACCCCCTTATCACTTTCAATGGGTAAAGCACTGACCAAAGTGAAAATTACAACAAACACCATAAAAGAACACAAATGGCTTTCTACCTTCTTCATAATGTTTATTTAGTTTATTGGATTCTTTTTTACAACAAGATAAACATGATTATTATTTGAGAGTCTCACACAACTAATTTGCACAAATTCAAGAAGTCAACTGCTTTGAGCAATGAGGAAGAAGACATTTTTAATTTTTTGACCAGGTTGATGAAATATCAACACGTACAGTATTGTTGATAAAGAGTTTGATGGAATTTGGAATGTACTCTTCCCAATTTTGCGAAATAAGATGTGTTCTTTATCTCTATATCACTAAAATCCAATAATTTTAAGTAGGTCAATAAGTGATATTTTTTGTTTCTTTTACACAAAATGAACTTAGAAAAAATGTCATACCAAACTTTTGATAATCTTATTGAGTAGAATTAATTAATAATTGTCTCTTAAGTTCTTTAAAACTCATTATAAACTTTACAATCCGGGAGGAAGAGCATTTCAGAAAAGATGTTATATTTATTCCTTGAAACTGTTTCAGTTTCATTATGAGAGAGACAGATTTAGTTTTAGATCTGTGTTCTTTTAAAATTTGCAAATACTATTGACATGAAATAAAGCATGTCCTACAGTCTTGATTTATTTTGAAAACTTAGAATTTATAACAACGTTCATTCTGATGTAACTTTTTCTCAGGAATAATTTTTTACCTCATAATAAAAGCTAATATTTGCAAAGAAAATTAGTCCTCATTCAAAAGTTCTTTTGGGCAAGCCTTGTAAGGGGTGTTGAAAATGATTAGGGGAAAATATGCAAAAGGAAAAATAAGTCTGCAAATGTCTCCTTTATTCTTGAAGGTAGAGGAATGTATAGTACCGTTTTAAAATTAACGTGAAAAAGGATTACCAAATGGATTTTATGGATTCTTTTGTATTTGTCATTTTCTTTGATATCCCTGTTCAGTGTCAATGCCACATATTATTCTATACACTAATTTTTTTATAAGCATAGTGTAAAATCAGCCAGCCTCAAATATGCTTATTGTTTGGCAATTTGAGGCTCAAAATATGCTTAGCATATGCTTATTTTTTGAGACTCTACATTTATGTAAACACTGATGCAAAAAAAATTAGACTGAATCAAAATGGTTGAATATCTGGTCTCAAGAATTAGATTTGCCTGTAC
>JAOWAT010129996.1:0-23255 GCA_028571025.1 Longipedia americana
CCTTTCCGTCAGATAATGATCTTAAAGTAGGTGAAAAACCACCTAAATCCGATAGTGAGGATCTTGCTCATGACTTTAATTTGTTTGAGAATGATTTCTTTCAGGTAATGAATAAACTGAGTGTCCTTAATGATATCGGCTATCCATTACAAAAGCTAAGTTGGATCGTTCAGTTGCATCACTCCGTATCCAGCACCAAGCATCAATATCATGAAAACAGCAGAAATTTGAAGTGTTTTTACATAGTTTGATCGAAGTAAAACCCTGCTTTCCTCCATCTGCCTCAGAATTTTCAACGATTACTCAGACCCAGCTCTGAACTCATCATCAGGATATCTCTCAATCATTAATTCAATAGTCTCTTCGATTTTTCTGCTGTCGCTCCTAGCAATGGCAGCCACGCAATGAGTCATCAACTACTTCAGCCGGATGGACTGCATTTCGTTATAATGGGCGTTTTCCAATTCAATCTGAGACCTAACCCTCATTCGTGCCAGCTACTGGTACTACCTAGCACTTATTGTAACCATCGAGGCTTAGGTGCTCCTTCCTCTCATCTCATTTCTTTCATTTTCTTCTTAGGGTTCCATCTGATTCTGCGCCACTTTAATTTATAGTCTGAATTTGATGGACCGCATAATTTAAATGACAAAAAGAGCTAATTTGATTTGAAATTACTAATTTGACTTTCTTAGTCAAACATAAAAAAAAAAAATGGTGATCCCTTGTCAAAATTACATCTCAATTATTTATATGTCGCTAGACATTTCTTTCTCTTTTTTGTGCCTCAAGCGTATCCCTTTTTTAATTAACGTGTTTCTATGCCACGTTTTTTGCATTACTGCCAGTTTATGAGTAAAGTCCAAATTATCTCGACATATGTTTTTTCGGCAAACAACCAATATACTACTGGGATATTACATAATATTATAAAGTAAAAAAGAAGAAAAAGCATGTACTATTCGCCGAGAAAAGACCGAACTAGCAGATATCACTACGAAGTCCGCGATCGGTAAGTCAAAGACATTTAGTAAAAACTCCTCTCCACTAACATCAGTCCCGAAGATCTCCAATCGGCAAGAAAACAGCTCCATCAACTCAAATCCTCCTACAACGAACTCGTCTCCTCGCAGCAACCTCTATAACTGAAAAAAATCCTCCACAACTCAGCACAGGCCGCCAAAGACCTCCTCCAAAAGAAAAACTCCCTCTGCAAAGAACTTAAATTCAGGTAAGATTAAATCACAGACCTGGAAGGAATCCAGGACACTCTGGAAAAAAAACACATCCTCGCCGAATAGTAACTACAAGTCCATTTCGATATGCTCAGAGTTGCCAAAGGCAAAAAATAAAGGAAAGATTCGGATCTTCTGAATCAGGAAGCTTCGAACTCCTAGCTAAGGAAATAGTACGAGCAAGAAAAAAAAATTAACTCCGAAATCAAAGACGCGCAAAATTAAATATTTCAAAGGAAACAACACACTCAGAGATCCGTCGAAAACAACCAGGCGCTTGTTGACGCAGAAAAAGCTAAAATTGAGCATTAGATCCTATAAATTAGCAAACTTGAGCACTAAATCGATTCACAAGAGCTGAAAGTCTAGAATTTAATATTGAAAATCCAAAATCAATAAAGAGTCAGCCAAACCTACCAACATCGCCTCCAAATAGCTCAAACCTCAATTCAAAAGCACCTCTAGGACAAGTACATCCTTATGAATGAATCTTCGACCGAAAACAACATTGACCATCTGATCGCCCTCTGCAACTAAAGCATTTCTCAGAAAGAGAAACAAGTATCAGAACGTCTCTAATCGCTCGAGGAGCTGGGTTTGGGAATAGGCGATCAGTAGGAGAAAAAAAAACAACTGGCAAAAAAATGCGAGCAAAAATCGAAAGAACTTGACGAACTTAAAGAAAAGAACAACAACGTAACTTTTTATCCTATTAAGATCCGCGAAATTTTAAACTCCATCTTCCACGAGGACAGCGAAGTCATCAAAACCATCGCCCAGAAAAAAGTCTACTAAACTAATCCTCACACTAAAAGTGTCAGTCAAGCCTCCACTGTCAATGCGTCCAAACTATAAAATTAAAAACTCGAAGGGCAAGATAACCAGTCTGTGGCTCTTTCACTTTATACCAAAGGACTATAAAACGCGGAAACCGCAGAACACTTCTTTACTACTTCCAATTTAGGAAAATGTTGATAATTTTGACAAATTTAACACTGCATTTCATTTCTAAACTCATTTTTTCCTTAATTTATCGTATTGCTTTTTGGCCCTTTAGAACTGATTGCCTTACCAATATATCTGTTTGCATTTCACACACCTCCAAAAATCCTGAATTTTTGCCTCCTTTTCTTCGTGTTTAAATCCCAAGACCTTCCGAGCCTCATCAGCAGATACGTCCTACAAATCTGCACAGTTACACTTCACACACCTCGAAAGAGTTGAAAATTTCCTCAAATTAAGTTCAAACTGTTTGACCACCTCATTAAACATTTATTCGCTATCACCAGTGGCCTCTATTAAATATACGGGAACGGAGTGCTACTTCCTCGCAAAAAACTTAGTGTCCTTCGTCAGAATTACTCTTTCTTAGTTTTAAGCCATCTAACTCACCATTTTGTGGTCTTTAACTCCAATATACTCAGTATCAATCCCAATATTCCTCATAATACTACACAGTTTTTTTAACATATTGTCACAAAGAAACTTGGTTTTATTTTTTCTCATGACTTCCTTATAGTTCGAGGCATACACTAAATTGGACTCTCGAACAATCTCCATAGTTTCTAGCCTATCTTTTTTCACGTTTTCCTAAAAATGGTGCAAAGTTTGACTCCCTTCCTCCCCCATCCTCTACAAGCATAACAAACAGGCAAAAGCATCCATTATGCCGTAATGAATCTGGGTCTTTTTCAGCGGTCGTCGATTCCAATTTGACCTTTGCTCGTATTTGGACATTTTTTTCCCCAATAAAACCTCACACATATAGGACAGACTTGAATACTTCGTACCAGGATGCTTCTTCTTGAATAGCTTCGCAATGTCAATAAAACCTTCGCACTGCCTGTCCTCGGGAATGGTAAAGGTAATTTTCAACTACTTCATGTCCGATTAGATCGTGTGACCCACCTTCCGAATGCCCGGATTTGTCAGAAAATCTATCATAAACTGCACAAACTTGGGTTCCTTCTACATCTTGATGAAATCAACGACGAACCCCTGGCTCCTGGTGCACAACTGTATTATAGAGCATCCTTGCTGCTCAAACTTACTCTACACATTTCTAAACTCCGTATCAAATCCGATCAACTACTGCTCCTTCTCGGCCAGCATGATTTCTTGCTTAAGTCTGTAAAATCCCTCGCTCTAGACATCCTCCACCATCGATATATCTTTTTCGCAAATATTGTAATCTTATAGGTGAAGGTACAGATTTCGGTAGTATCGAGGATGCTACCCCGGATCTTTCTCTTTATAGAATTTCCCGTAGAGAATGGACTAGACGTTCCCAAAGTGATCCTGACTGAACAGCGGGTTTTACACAACTTCCGAAACCTCATCTTCAGCAATCAGTCCAGCTCGGAGCAAGATTGATTTCCCAATCAATTGGGGTGTCAATTTCATGCCATCCATCTCCAACGGCTAATCTCCTTCACACTTGTCTTACTGCTTATAAATATTTTTCATGTCAGATTTTTCAAGTAACTCCAGCCCATACATTTCCAAAAATTTTTTCGAAAAAGATATTTTATCTTCAATCACATACCATTTATCCTTATGCTCACTAATGAAACTTCGATAGTGCTGTCTTAGAATATGTTAGTAAATCTTGTTATACTATCTTGCGTCCTATTTTAGTGCCTCCACCATTCTTAGTCCAACAGCCGGGTCAAGCTTTTAAATCAAACCCACTTTTAGATTTTTGTGTTCTTTGAGTAGCTGAATTAGATGTGGTGAGAATAGCTGTTCTCCTTTTAGCAATTTAGGCAATAAGTGATCTCTTTAGAATTACTAAAGCTTCGTTAGTTTTTCCTTATCTGCAGCTATTGTCTTATTGCTTACATAGTAAATTCTGTAATACTCGCAGCATTGCTGAATTCTATTCTATGTAAGGTGACTGAGTAGTTCTTTTACTATTCTGCAATAAATTTCGCAAATACATTTATGGTTCCAAGGAGTGGAAGTCTTTCCTCAATTCGAAAATTTCCAAGAATCTGTCAACTTTTTGGTGAGGGATCAAGTTCCATTGCTATAACAACACTTACCGGGAGAGGTTCTCGTTTTTTGACCATAAATTCATATACTTTTCGAAAAACACGTCGGAAACCGGAGTCGGCACAGCTTGCTATCTCATCAAATTGTGAAGCAGCAAATACTCAGATACCAACGCTTTGTGACTGTTTTACTCTTTCTATCTAACTATGTGCTACTACTTTCCAGTGTACTCTCCATTACCGCAATCCTGGGAAACAGCTTCCTGCAGGATAATTTTCAACTGCTCCGCTTGTTTGAAAGTCAAAGGTTTTATCTGTAACTCAACCATTTTTCTTAGATGCTGAATTGATTCTTTTTCCTGATTAAGCTCACTCATATCAAAGTTTTTGTCGAGATTACTAGTTTTGACGACATCCCTGACCGCTTTCAAGATATTTCTAATCATTTGAGGGTCCAATTATATCTTCTGCTGAGTCTTTTTGTTTGCCTTCTTATTTTAAATATGTGCCTACGGTTATTGCTACATCGAGGACTTCAGTATTTTGTTGTTGTTTTTTCTTAATTATTCAATCACAATCGGACAAACTCTTTGTTAGGAATCAAAAAAAAATGACAAAAATAACATTTGCAATTAGTAAAATCAATGTTCATCTTATCTTCGAAAGGGCTCCTCCGGAAAAACCGCTGCGAATTCTGAGATGATGGGAATCAACAGGTTTTAGCAACCCACATTTGATCAACGCTTCCCTCGAATTCTCCTTCCTATTGATGTGATCGTTCGATCCCTTCTCCTGCTCTTTCTTGACCTCAGGCTAGGCATAATCTTTCTACATTTTTCAAACACATCTTACGTAATTTTAATGCGAAATACTCTCCTTCTACCCACCATAAACCATTAGACTTGACTTCAAAAATCCGCATGGAGACTCTGAGCATATCGTTTTCAGTGACTGGAAATGAACCTTCTGGTGAAGGTTTGGCAGGAGTGACTTGTTCACCAGTCTTAGTTTTGTTTTATTATTCCTGAGCAATTATCAGAATTTTACAGTGTTTTAGCCTGACTCTTCAGCAAATACTCAACTTTCCGATTCGTAGACGGGCTAAGATAGTTCAAAGTTTTTCTCTCGATGTCTTGCTTTATTCTGAGTGCTGAAGTTGCCGGTGTGTATTTCAGAGGTTTTTATTAAGAATTCGGTCTACTTTTTCGAAACTTATGGTTGTAGACAGTCGCAAAAGGCACATTGTCTAATACCTAACTCTTCCTAATCTGCTTCTACAAAAATTTCATGCAGCAATTACTTCCAAACGATCTTTTTCAGTAGGGCGATTCATGTGAAAAGTGGTTTCCGCAATAAATTTGTTCTTCTGAAGTGGCCTCGGTTCAAACTGAGACTCTCTATACTCTTCAATCTTCAAAGGCTTCTAAAGCATCGCGATGATAAACCCTTATATCCGCTTTTTGTGACTCTGTATCATAAATGGCATTTGCTCTATGTAACAACTCAGTATACTCTTGCGACTGCTCGAAGCATCGATCATCTACTTCCGAATTTGCTAGCACCTTAGTTTCAGCTTGTTGTCGCGAAGGAAAGATTGATAGTTATACGTTTTCTCTGTTATCGACAGGTAAAGAAGAATTAGTATTGCTTATTCGAAAAAAGCACAAGGGCTAGAAACAATAGAAAAAAACTTTCCCTAACATTGATATCATCCATTTTTAAGTGCCAACAAAACTCAATTATTTTTATTCTCTCAAAGTTTGCCAAATTTACAAACCAATGAACTTCATTCCTCCCATAAAAGAATTAACACTCGACCTGGCGACAAAAACAACAATCTTGCCGTGAGCCCCAAAAAAATTAATTCCAACACACAATGCCTTCATTCGCATTTTTCCTATCAAACAAACTCATTTTTCACGATAAGGATTCAGTTTCGTGGTTTTTATGAGATTTCTCTGAAGGTTTGCCTTTTTTAAGTATTTAGTAAATAAATCTTTGATAAAGACACCCACTATAAAAAGGAACCTCTTTCTCATCTATAATCCAAAAAAAGACAAAGGAAAGGAGAACTGTTGGTGATGTGGAAAAAATAGGCATAATACAAAATCCCCGTCATTACCTACGTAAAAGATGAGAGCAAACGCCACTTCTTTTTCTACTTCTTTCCAGGTGTCTATATAGACGCTGGCTGGTATTCTGAACAGCAAGCTCAGTTAGACGCCATGAGACAACTGCTCACCATCCAGCAAAACCTAATCATCGATGGAAGCATCAACAAAGAATGTCCAGTCTGCTGCGAGTCGTTCGAACTCGACCTCAAAAACATGATCTACATCTTCAGGTGCAAACATGCAACCCATGTGAGCTGCACTCGTAAATCCGAGCACATGCTGCATTATAAGAGCTGTCCGCTTTGTAGAGGAACTCTCGATAGAGTTAACTATTTCATTGTGGATAAAAAGACTTTCCTTAATGTTAGAGATCTCTTCAATTCTTTTTGCAAAGGTCTCGACGGCTAAATGTTCGAACCTTTGGAGAACAAGAGATACATCGAAGTACTACTCTTCAGGAAGGGAGAGTTTAAACCGTAAGCCATGAAAATTAAGAGACAGAAGATTGGAATGCTGGAAAAAGATCTCGAGAAGAAAAAGAAACAAATTTAAATCTAGAAAAAGGAGGAACAAGACACAGAAGCTTGGTAGCAATGATTTCCAAGACAGACCGCGTCCTGTTCCAACCATCAATTGTGTTTTTACTTTTGAAACTCTGATCATTTTGTCTTCGTCGTACGGTTCTATAATTTCCGCGATGCTATAATAGAAATAAATTTAACATTTAATCGCATTCAAAATCAGATATTCCGGCGTTTTTGAAAGTTATGTCGAGTAAAAATCATTGAAAAGCTGACTGATGAGCGAGTTAAGATAAGCTTTAGTGATATCCCCTTTACCAATAAAAATAATGTATTCGAAGCTTATCAAGTGGTTCATTCGGTTCGAGTATATTATATTTTTTTGACGGGAGGAATTAATAGATGGAGAAATAGGAGTAACAGCCATACATCACCAAAATAGCAAAGGTGCCCAGTCTAGACTTCTCCAACGTCGAGCAAACCACCTCGAAGAGGAGGAAGGTCTAGTCCAAAACAACACGCGAGGATTAACTGCCAACCCCAAGATCATATCTCAACAGCAATCGCAGTTTTACAAAAAAAGGCATCCATTCACACAAACTGGTCGAATAGTCCGAAGATATGACGGAATAGTAATTTATCAGTAAGTACAAACGGAATCCTTTCTTCAAGAGTCAGGTTAAAATTCTCCTCAAGGAATTCTCCTCCAAAAAACTAACCCTCGACACCTACCAAACTGCTAAACCCACCAAGTACAACCTCGATAGCAACGACTAGTACGGACTCTCAACCCTAAAAGATTAGAGAAGAGACAACGTCAAATAATGTCTGCATCAATACTCCATCTGGATTAACTGGCTCGATGCCGCAGCCATCTAATTCCGAAAATGAAACACTATCACTGTCCAACTCACTGATATAGATATTATACTCATTGTTCTTTGTCACAAATCCCAACTCTCTGAAACCGTCTTTTTTAGTTTCGATAAATAGTAGATTTCGAACTTTTGACTATATTCAACAAGAAAAAAATAGGACACCATCACTTAATATATAATGAGCTCACTGTATTTTATCATTTTAAGTTCCACCCGCATAATAACCCGCATTATTTTCACCACCGCTTCCCCTGAAAATGTAACTCGACGACTCAGATTACTAGCCCGAAAATGAAGAAAATCCCTTCACTATCTACAAACCAATCCAACCGTAGCCCCTAAGGTCAAAAAGGCACACCAAACCCCAGCCACAACTCAATCCCAATAACAAACCTCTTAAAGATATTTGGTTTGAAATCAGAGAGCAATGCAATGCAATCCAATCGTAAATACTCTCCGAAAAGCTCAAAGAACGGTTAAAGAGGGTCGAAGAAAGTCTCACCTACAATTTCAAAAATAACACAAGCAAATCGTCGATGATTGTCATCCACGTCAAGAGAAATCAACTCCAGGATCTTCAAACCTTTATAAAAAATTTCAAGCAAATACTCGAAGCCAGATCGCTCGAATATTTCAAGAAAAATTAGGATCCCGTCTTTTTAGACGTCTAAACTCATACCGAAGTTAGAGACATACTGCTAGATATGTACACTGGTCTCGACCAAGCTTAGAAAAATTAGATGATTGCTCTGGTATAAAACGTAAGTGATCTCTCAGAAAACAACCTCTATATGTTTGGAAAGGGCCTTCGCGGGAAAAAGTTTATCCTAATCATCCCAACCTTCACAAATCTAGAGGAAAAATACTTCGACCGAGGAATACTCACTTAAATCGAGCTCTATCACCAATAACTATACGAAGCCAAGTAGCTTTTCATCGAATACATGTTCAAATGTATGGCCAGCCCCAACATTAGGTGCTACCTACCCCGCCAAGCCTCCGACATAATCGTTGACTACGACTTCTACCCAATTTCTTTCAGATAGGGAGTAAGAAGACTTCTGTTTCTGATGCAACAGCACCTGTTCCTGACCAATAAGCATAACTAGCTGTGCGACTTCATGCCCTATATTTCACTAATCTAAGAGTCCCTAATGGCCATCCACCCAACCTATCCCTACAGACATCTCCTTCACGAAAGATTCATAAAAACTATCCTCTGGACAAGCCCAGAGCCAAAGGATCCTGACTACTCTCGAAACAAATAAGGGGTCTTCGTCATTCCCAGTGTCATGATTCAGTCCATGGTTAATTACGTCTATCAAATCGAAAGAAGGCATGTCAACGAAGACTAAGTCATGATAGAACTCAGAGACATCCTGATTCGGAAACTGCAAGAAGGAATCAAAAAAAAAACCAAGGAAAATCGAAACACCGAATACGATTACTAGTACTGTCTGTATGTCCTGAATGGAGAGGCAGACAAGAGAAGAGTCGAGAAGAGAAAGAAAGGCAAAGACAGACTTGCACAACTGGGGTTCGACAACACGGACTTCAAAACCAAGAAAAACCTACTCGAAGATCAACTTACCAATATCATCAGAAATTTCACCGGATAAGTTCGCGAACAAGGAAACACCAAGGACTGGAAAGATTACAAGTTCTAAGAAAGAATAAGACCACAACTACCAAGATAAATAATCACCAAAATGTCTCTATTCACTTCAAAACACGGTGACATCATCAACACCATCAGAGACGCTTACATCGTCAACTTGACCGACATCATGGAAGAAACTGTTACTCACGACTGGGAAGATGGAGAACTAATGTATACGATTCGGGACCTGGAAATCTGCGGACTCATCGACAGATACAAAAAGCTATCCCAGATTTCATTCATCAATAACTTGTATGAGAAAACTAGGTATAGAAGCAAATGAAACTGATATTTATTCTTTCGGGATGTCATTCTTTGTGTACTGAATATGCCGTTCAAGAAAATACCCTTTTCTTTTCTGCTCTCTTTTATGTTTTTTGATAGAATGCAAGAATGCAATATAAATATTTATTGGGATAATTTCTTTGGTTGAGTGGAGGGAATCATGTCGACCAAGGACTTCGTAATCATCGGAAAGCTCGGTATAAACCCTTTGTTACGTAGGTGAGGGAGCCTACTCGAGTGTCTATAGAGTTCAACGAACAGCAGATAAACAGGTTTACGCCCTGAAGAAGGTGAAAATGAGCAATCTATCAAACAAGTAGCAATAAAACGCCCTGAACTAAGTGAGAATACTAGCATCGGTGCACAGTCCCTACGTCATCGGATACAAACAAGCATTCATCTAGAACAACTATCTCTAGTATTTATAAGGGCATATCATCTTAGTATAGTCATGTAGTTCGCAGACGATGGCGATCTCTACCAAAAAATTGTCATTCACCAAAAACAACATACCACCTTTCAGGAAGATAACATCTGGCGCACTCTTATCCACGTCCTAAAAGGGCTCCAAACACTGCACTAACTCAATATCCTTCATCGCGATCTCAAAGTAACCAAACTTTAACCCAGAGCGCCAACGTTTTCATGAATAAGGACGGAAACGCCAAACTTGGAGATATGAATGTCTCCAAAATTGCCAAAGATGGACTACTTTACACACAAACCGGAACGCCCTACTATGCGTCTCCAGAAGTATGGAAGGACAAACCCTACGACTCCAAGAGCGATATATGGAGTCTTGGCTGTGTTATCTACGAAATGACAACCCTCAAGCCCCCATTTAGAGCTGAAGACATGGACGGACTCTACAAAAAAGTGACGAAAGGCTCATATCCAAAAATCGGAGACAATTTCTCGAAAGGACTGTCTAAAACGATCAAATAAATGCTCCAAGTTAACCCTTAAAATCGACCATCTGCATCTGCGTTGTTAAAATCCCTGTCTTCCAAAATTAGATAACTAGAATTTGACGTCCGAAGTTAAACTTCACACAGCAACAACTAGTTACTTCAAACTATAAGAGCTGACAAAAAACTCCACTATCTCACTGATCGTCTCCCGAAGTCCAATTATCAAAATGGATTTTAGCATGAAAAATCTAACACCAAACTTACCTCCCCAGCAAAATCTAAACAAACACTTTCTTACAACTATTCCAATAGCAGAAATGTCAATTTGCCAAAATTAGACAGAATATTGGTTAAAAACGGGGCATATAAGGTTCCAGTCGCCTACCAACCGTCTATTTAGTAAAATAAACCTACTGTTCATAACAGTAATCGAGAAATTAGTAAAAACCAAGTTAAAAATTCTCTTAAAATCTAAGGAAAGAGCAATTAAAGTAATGCAAATATAAACAGCCCGTATACTCCCCACTGTAATGTGGAACTGGACCCCGCTAAAAAAATAGTCGTCAGAGACATCAAAGCATAACTCCGAAAGATCTACAATCTGAGACCGGCACCTAGGAGTCCGAGGAAAGGGCTCAAAAGGGGGATAGAATTGCCCAGAATTAACTGATTTTTTTTTGTGGATTAATGTTGGTAATTCATTATTATTATTTTTCAAGCACTATTTACTATTTAAATAATTTCAGTCGTTCATCACTGAAACTAAACTTATATACATCCCATTCTGCGATGGCCGCGTTGTAGTTTCCATTTTGGCAGCCTGCGAATAAATTATAAGACGCTTATCCATTGATGTATTTACCATTGTTGTAAGAGTTAGGAAAGTTAAAATAACTTCCAGATCCAGGTCGGTCAGCGTTATTTGAAATGCATATGTCATGTCCTCCGCCAAAACAAGGCCCTCCCGAGCCACTACCGGAAATCGCATACTGCGGCTGTGTACAGTCACACCTTTCTCTATTTGTAATCAAAAAAGAACACTCTTCCCTTTGACATCTGTTGTGTAATCTTCTCCCTGATTCCAAGTTGGAAGTTTAAGTTCTGTTCGAGTTGACACAACCACCCGCACAAACATGACCCATCCACACGTACGCTTTTCTAAGCGCTCAATTTATGACGCATATCCCCTCTAACGCGCGCCTGGGCGCTCGTTCACGACCTAGTTACTTATCAATCTCAGGAACTTCACTTCATTTTCATTGAACCTAAGGCAATCTAACTGGCTCATAGCAAAATCTTTATCTCTTAAAGTCTTTATATCGCCTAATCATTTATTTTCTCTATAGTTTTGATGGCATCTGTTCTAATGTTATTAGCTGTTTTCTGAGGATTATTTTTCAGAGTAGTGGGATATTCTATACATCTGACAGTATTGATGCGAAATAGAACATACATCGCAGTCCTACCGGAAACATGACGAAGCACTGTTCTTACACGAATTGGAGATACAAATCGTTTTGGCTTTTTCAAACTTCGGACAGTTCATCTGTGACTCATAGTATGGCACGTCTTTTTTACTCCTTGTTCCGCTCTTACATAAACTATGATTATATATTTTTTTTATTTCGAAACCGTGCCGCTAAAGAAGTAATTCTGATAAATCCGAATAATATTAGTCGCCTATATTATTAGATGGAAACAAAAAATTTACTGATATCTCTGCAACGAAGAGTTCAACAAATGAGATTGAATACATATACATTTTTTCGAGTGTAACGCAAGATAATTCAAACAAAAAATCATTCATAATTAAAAAAAATCATCAATTCTTCAATTCATAATAGGTATGTGTCTTATGGTCGTAGTAACAGTTCAGCACAGGGTCGTATATCAATTACACCTAATCCTTCTCCCCGTTTCCATACTACCCTTTCGGATCTCGCTAGCCACGATCTTCCTAGCTCCCCTCTCTATCCCCAAGGGGCGGGGAATAGGGTCTTTCAATCTCCCCCATGCATTTCTTCATCAAGTTCTCGCCAAACCCGTAATGGGAGTTTTGGAAGTCATGCTACGGCTTGAAGCTGCTATAAGCCTTCCTAGGAGATTCTCTTTTATCTAAGGAGTCGCAAATCGATTCCGCAATCTATTAGTCATCGTGGTTGAATTTTCCTCTCGGACTTTGCTATTCTTTCTTGTTCGATGCAGAGTAAATCGAGTTTGTCTCCATCTCGATGTTTTATTCTATCTAATCGTTGTGCTACTGCTAGTTTTCAGTACCCATATTATTCCTCAATTAGTTTTTGAAAAACTTGCCATCCGTCAAAGTTGAAAACTTTTGACTCAACTCCACATATTCAGAATCACTAAAGTGGTCACCGATCTTATCGAAACCCTTGTTTTTAGATTCATTAAATTTCGATACCAAGTTATTTTTAGTCTTGAACAGGGTCGTTCCCGCACTCTCAAAACTCCTATCCTCGTGCTTACTCATTTCTAGCTGCGACCCATCAGTCTGAACTTCTTTCAAATTGGTCCTCCAAGGATTTAACTGCGCCCTAGTTTTGGTTTTATCGACCGATTTCCTTTTTTCAATGCTAGATTTCATTTTTTGAGCTAACTGAGTTTTTGTCAAATTTGACTTTCTTTTATACCCTTTTTCCACACTTCTCGGAGTTTTCATTGACTTTTCCGTTTGGCTTTGCTAGGAAGAGTCCTCTTCCAATTTCCGAGTTCTATTTCTATGAGCCATTTCGGGTCCATTAGTATTTGCAAGAAACTTTTTCTACTTTCCAATCATAGAACTATCCTTCTCTTTGACAATCTTTTGCGATTTCACGGTTTCAGTTTTAGGAGTTGCCAGTCTCTTATTCATATGTGTTTCCTTCTCGCGCTTTATTCCAAGATTCGAACTATTTTTCGTTGAAGGCTAGGTAGGCTCGTATCCTTGCTACAGTGTCAAATTGCTCATTTGCTCACCCTAGTACCCTAGCACCTTTGTATTATACGGAATCTATGGAGGAAAGTAAAAGTTTTTCGGAAGACTACAAATATAAAACTGAAGTATTTACAGGGAGATTTAGGTTTTGGAGTCGTGCTGCTCCTCTGTATATTAGTCCTAAATGGGTCTGGTGTTCATGGTATATATTCTTCTGAGTTTGAAATGGCCAGTGATGTAAATACTGTCCAACGATCGGTACGTTTGACCTTTGAATGGGTCCATGAAACTGAATAAATCCACTGCTAAATTGTTCCAAACTCCCTCTTTCACATTAAGTGGGATTTTAACAAAAAATGGTTTAATTTCCACTTTGTGGGTGCTGTTGGAGAGTATGATCCTTCTCTTGGTCTTGATGATGACTGAAAAGGTACTTTGGTGAGATCGCTAACAACCAACTCGATGTTCCAATTGGCCATGGGGGAGAAATAGATTTGGAACATCAAATACTGCTGAATCAGGTACAGATCCTTCTTCTCCTACTTCGGGAAACTCATTCTCGCAGTCGTCGAGTTGAACTCCATCACATACGCTAATCATATAATTTATTCACGTACTTTTCAACTGCTTGTCGAAGATCTTGTTATTACCGTGTACGTTACTGATCTTGTAAAGATTCTTTATCTTATCCTGCGGTGCTACTTTACAAACTGCTGTACTCTTTGGATCGTAAAGGTCGAAGTACGTGCCATTTTGGTAAGAGTTTTGGAACATCTTTCTTTTTTTTATGAATATGCGTTGTTATTTTATAAACACCACCTATTTTATTCTTATCTGAACTACCCAATCCACCACACTCGGATAAAACCTCACTTAAGTCCACTCAAAAATATATTCAAAATTAGCTATTCCAAAACTCTACTTTCTTATCTTCGACTCATTTTTCCTCAATAAAATTATAATCAAAAGAACTGCATTATATTCTCAAAAACACCCTAATTCCACATTTTAAAAGCTCTTAATGATAAACATTTATCGATCAAAATAGTTAAAACATTCCGCACACTTCATCTCGATAATCATATCAAACAAATGGGATAAAAACTATGCAAGCCAACCACCCACGATTACTCCCTATACACTGATCCCTTTAAATTCGAACAAGCCTACGATCCAAATTAATAAGGAATCATCCATCTTCACCGACTCCGTTGTTTTAATCCATAGCTCCAAAAAATACTCGAAAGCTATGAGGAATTCCTCAGACAACAGAAATCTCTCTACCGAGATCCGCTGCTCAAATCAGACCAAATCACCCTCAAAGGTAAAGAAAAGTAGATTAAATGCGTATATTAACGTCCCTATAAATTTATCAGGAAAGGTGAAAAATCAGTCCCTTACCCACTGTTCCCCAATCCCCATGAATCGGAGCCGGATCACATAAGGGTTCGTGATCCCGTCATGCAGTACTTCGGAGTATTCCTGTGTTTCCTTTCCTAACACTAAAACCTATTGAAATAGCTGATCCTCACATAGCCCAACACTTACGGGCTACAAGTTATCGCTATAAGCATCAAAGGACACACTGAATTCCTCTTAGTCGACGACCTCATCCTATGCGAAAATAATTACCCAGTATTCTCACAACCCATAGTCGCAAATTCCGACGACTAAAAATCTTATCTTTGGCCCTGCATCCTAGAAAAGGCATGGCTTAAATTCAAGGGATCCTCCATGAGAAAAATACTCAGAGTTGCGCCCGAAGAGCTTTTTTAGACTTTTCTTCCCTTTCCGCTTCAAAAAGTTGTATTTGAAGGATAGGAAGAAGGAAATATTGTCAGAAAAATTAAAAAATATTTGTATCAGTTGGAAGACGGCAACGGATGCATTCTCACTTCAAAATAGTCACCCAGACACAAAATCGGTCTTTCGGGGAGGAAAAACTTCTACTTTTTGAAATCTTTCAACTTCGAGGGTAAACGACTGTTCTACATGAGGAACCCGTGCTAAAACACGGATTTCAGAGGAACCTACTTCGACATCCCGTAAAACGTGAGATACGTTATGACCCACTAACACAACATCCGCAAAGTTCCGATCGGTAACTTCCTCCTGGACTAGTAGTAAATCATCGAGCAAATTTCCTATGCTACCATCGTTCACTGCAAAAACAAAACTTAGACAACCACGTAAAGTGTTTCTTTCTAGCCGAACAAATAGTTTTTCATATCCTTCGATCTGAAATAAACCGGTCCTCTCTGTCTCAGACTGACCCAATACTCTTCTTCCGCGGAAAATCAACTTTAAAGCTACTATCCACTCACCTATCATTTGATTAACACCTCCAATAACCAGCTCGTGGGAGGCTAGGACAATTAGGAACCCTGCTTTGGTGTCAAAACATCATGTAATACTGTACAATCATTTCAGATTTTGTTCCCGACGTTGTGAAAACTGTCTCACCCGGAAAATACATCCTCAGACTCAAAAAGAAAATGTATACCAACGCTTTGCATACTTCTGAGAGTGCCTTAATCGCTAGCTACTCATCGTCCGTAAAATTTACCTATGCCAACCAAGATTAACGTAACTATAGGTTTTCATAGCTGTAGTGTCGAAAAAATACCAGAAATTCCTCGTTCAACATTCCCAGAAAAAACTCTATGAAAAGCAGTCCCATTACTCTGCTCAAAAACTGTCTAAAAAAGAAGATGTCGATCACATCATATAGTGGATTGGAGATATCGCTGTAGCATACATCGAGAAAATAAACCGAAAGAAGTGTGATGTTAATGTAGAAGTGTCTTTCCCTGAAATAAAAAATCTAGAATGCTTGTCGCACCCTGAACTCAAAAGTGGAGAATTTAGATCGTATAATATCGAAGATTACCTATTGATTGTTTTTGAAAAAAAAGATCTAACCGAAGAAACTCAAATTCACAAGTATGTCATCTAAAGCTACTGATAAAATATGCTACTTTATGTTTAATTTTTTTGATTAAATCGAGATTTTTGGTTGATCGATAACAATAGAGTATCACTGAATGAGACTTCTCAAATCTTCAAATTAAACTTCTCTCCTAATGTTCACCTCTCCAGCTGGAAGGCCTTTCATAAACCTTTCATACCCGGTCTCTCTTTGACTGAACCTACAAACCTTGGCAGCATTTTCCTTAGACACACATTCGGGAGCCAGCCCGACAATCCCCAAACAACAACTTTCCTCACACATCCCACACTCGTAGACGTCAGCAGGATGGAAAAAATTCTTACAAGCAGATGCCGATGAAGACGTGAAGCACCCATACTAGAACTTGCTGAGAGGACCCCCGTTCAAATAAATGCAATTCTTCAGATCACACTTCAAAGTCTGACAAGCCGCACAAGTTGCATTCGTATAGTATTCCTTCGACTCCGTCATAACTGAAAAACACAAGACCAAAACCAATAAACAGAGAACCTGACCCTTCATCGTTAGATATGATATCTATAATATTACAACACTCTCGGTCAGACTTGATAGATTTGTAATCAATATTCTAACGATGTGTTCTTATTTTTTAACCTCCGATAACACAGGTATGGGATGGAAAATTAACATACACATTAGCTTCATTTGCAAAACGATCAAAAAGTTTTGATTAATTCCCTTGGAAGTTACTCAAAATTTTCTCTTTTCCTCCTTCTTCACCTAGTTTCTACTCTTAATTTTTTTCAACTCTTCCTGAGTGTAATACGTAATTTCCTTCTTTTCCTTTTTCTCCTCATACTTAGACCCTTTCTTTCCGTAAATTTTGAACCCATAAACTTTGGGAATAAACTAAGACTCAATCTACTGAGGCATTAAGTCCGGGTACACCATCAGCAAAATGTTCGCAAAGGAACATCCGAAGTAGGCACCGTCTACGTCGTGACATTTTTTCTTCGGAACGTAAACCTCCTGACACCTCGGGCAGAATACCTTGACCCTTGACGTTCTTATCTCCTCACTCATTCCAATCGGCAGCATATGCTGTCGCTCACACAACACTCTGGGACACACTCCAAAGACTCCTTTAACGAACTTGTCCTTCATCATAGCTAACCCCCGAGGAGTAACAATATAGCGTGAGTGAATCAGTCCATATATATCCGTAGCCTCCTGATAAACGGTCAAATACCTACAGATCATTATCGCAAACTTTACCTTTCGTCTTCTAGTTAATCGTCTTCAGGTGCCTAAGGTCTCAATATCATTTCAATTGCATCACTTCAGATAGAAAAAATGACTGTACTTGTAGTGATCGAACATCTGTTTTATCCCGTAAAGATTGAAGTTGTCACAGATGTATTCCTCCTCTACCTTACAGAAGAACTGATGGTCTTATAAACTGCAGAACCACGATATCCAGCCGATGCTTTATTAGGACGTAAACGAGTCACTCTACGACATTTCTTTTCCTTTTTATTTATTCAATCGCTGACTCTGTTTTAAATTACACTATATCTGCCCTAAGCATTAGTCTTTCAATTCACTATTTTTATACCAAAAACTGAACCCATATTCTTTGTCAAATACCGCGAGTAAGTCCTGTCATCCTTTAAGCAGGTTTAGTTGCAATTCTTTTGTATAAAAGAGACTATCTAATATTGGTTTGGACAAAAATATTTATTTATTCTTCCTATCTTGAGAAAGACACTAATAATATATTACATTTTCACAAAAAGACAAATTATCTTCAGTTCCAAAGGTCAAATCTGACATGTTTTGGCAAATTCTGAAAACCTTTGTTAGAATTTTCCGTATTCGAGGGACTTCGAAGGTGTTCACCCGGCTAGTAGTTTTCCAGACTCATGATCGGTTCTAAAAGCAGCTGTAATAATAAAAGAAGAAGTGGCGACTGGCATACAGAAACATGGGAATCAGCAGTATCCTACTTCATCACCTTCTAACGAATCAACACCAGGGACTCCGGTCATTAAACAGCACCTAGTATCACGATGTATAAATGCAAAACTCGCATCATGCCATCCATATCGACCACGAAGACGACTGTTTCGACCTATAAACTGTCATTTCGTAGTATGATCATCATGAACAAGAAATCTAGTTCTAATATTTGTAATCTTTTTTTTTATAATTCAGGAGTACTAGTCACACCGAAGACATATGAATGATCAAAATTTTGATCAATACTGAAAACGTAGGTACTATTTACTCCTTTATTCTAATTCCCACCATAAATCAAATAATAAGTTTCACCATTTTTTAACTTTTAACTTCCATCCACAAAATAGTTACCTCTGATGTTTAGCCTTTGATTTTTATAACAATGGAACATAGTCTTTATAAATCAAGGAGATGGCGGTGATAAGTCGTCGATCTACAGATCGTTATCACTAAGTTATTCCTTACTCAATTTAGGTTCGGAACCAGATTTCACCATAGTGTTGGTCGAAGTTCCATTCACTCCCTTCTCATCGATTTCCTCCCCCCTTTACCTGAAGTTCTCCTCTCTTTTGAGCTCCGCTTTCGGCCTGGGCATGAAACTAGCGATCAAATCAACATCCCTTTTCAACTTCATGAGCTACCCTCTGGGCATTATCTCTTACATATGAAAGTTTTTATCCTCGTATTAGAACCTTCGCCCGAGTTTTCTCTATCTCACAGCTTCTATGTCCAAGTCACACTTGGTCTCATATCCTTCTTTCTTTCGCTGATAGTTTTACTAAAAATCGGACAGCCTTCCCTACAGCTTAATCACATAACTCCTGAGCTACGCATTCATTATCTACAGATTCCTGTTGGCCTCCTCCAGTCTCTCGTTGTAACTATACAGTTCCTAGCTCTTTTCGATTGCCTCGTTCAGTGCCTCTTCCAATATTTCATTGCTGATCTTCTACTTTTTCAGCAGTCTAATCAGTTCTCTGTTGGGATTCACGGGATACACCTTGCTTGTTTCACTTTTTACCGATATTTCATTGTATTTATCCTTCGCCCCGTCGTCCTCCCGAATGACACGACCATTTTCCTCACCTTTCACCCCACTTATTTCCGAACTCATCTCTTCGCACATCCTCCGAAAACGATTCCTTTCCTGAGTGACTTTCATGAGCAGCTATTTCCCAACCTACCCGCCGAAATGCCCCTCGCTGCCCTGGTTCTGATTCGCAAACTATCCCTTCAGCGACCCCAGTTTATCAATTAACATTAGCTCGTTTATGTCCTCATATTTTTTGAGTCTGTTGACAACATTTGAGAAAGAATCCTACTTGTCATGCATGTACTTCCGTAAGTCTGATATCCGGTTTTAAAATTAGACTACTCTTTACTGGTAGAAACTCTTGTCCTGAATTCGGATTTGCGACTAAAAAAGCAGCAGAGCGTTGAGATCTCTGTTTTAGTTATACATTTTTCGAACTCTAGACTGGAGCATTTCCGTTTATTAAACTAGACGGGAGACAGCCTTGTCATTGGGACCCTAGTTATTGATGAGACGAACTGCATCCTTGTTGATTTTGAGGGATTCTTCGATGTCTTTAATGTACATATCAGATTTAGACTTCTACATGGTTAGATATTCGATCTTCTTCATCAGTGACTGGTTTGCCATTTGTAAATCGTCCGGAATAAATGAATCTTTCATTATATTGTCCTTTTTTTGTTATCGAAAGTGGCCCTTGCTATGAACCAATTGAGATTTTTATAATAAATTCTATTCAGATTCAAAACTGAAAATCAACTCCATGTCCACAAATCTCTCTCGTTTAAAAACATGATGCTCAAGACCAGCAAATAACGTATATAAAATTCCAGCCATCGTGTTGTGTAGCAGACACGAGACTCCATCGTCAGTCTCATTTCCTCCACAATATCCTCTCTCTTCCTAGGCTAGAAAAATATATGAAATCCCCTATTTTGAAGTATTTTCTGGTCCCTGAATTCTTCTCAGGACGCAGAAACACAGAAACGCTTCTCAATAGCCCTCTCATCTGCCAATACTGTTAATTTTTTCTGATAAATTATATTTAGTTTTTTTATTCGTCGGAATTAGTCGTTTAGCCAGAATAAATCAGTTTCGACTCACCAATTTTGTATAATCGATAAAACCGAACACTACAAACAACAGTAAAAAAAAAACCTCAAAATGAGTTGTGAATTCCTTAACGAAGAGATGACCCTCACTAAAGACGGCAGAAACAGACGTGGGGGCAAGGATGGGAAAAAAAGAATGAATCTGAAAGAACAAATTGAAAGAAACTATAGAATCGAAAAGAAGCTAAACTCATTACACACCTAAGAGAACCCGGATACAACAGCTTTCGAAGCTATCGAAAAAGAGAAGAAGTACACCAACGGAAAGACTAAAAAGATCAAGTAAGTCGAAACCCTCGAGAATGTTGATGGTCAAATCGATAATCCAGTCACAAAAAAGAACAAAAAGTATGAAAACCACAACAGAAATATCAGTGGAAGAAGGTGAATAAAACATTACTTTTCTTGTTTATATACGTTTCTACTTTCATTTTTTGCAACCTTTTCTTCCTTTTATTTTATTCTTTTACTGTTTCTAAGGAATTCAACTCTCACTGATCAATTGTTGAATTTCAACCACTCAGAGAAGCATTGGATTATCAGAGAAACAGCGTGCCATCGAAGTTCAAAGTGAGTTAGGATTCAAAGTTAGGTGTCTGTTTCCTCTCATTATTTTGATTGAATATAAAATCAGGAGCCACTAACAAATATTTTGTCGTTAAAACATACGCAAACATTTAACCGATGAAACTCTGATCTTGAATCACCATATACTTTGACTTGTCTTTATGAGCTCGTTATTAAAAGACAAGTGGCAACCAATGATAAAATAGAGTGGAGAAAAAAAACTATACTATAGTTTTTGCATTGACGTATTAATAAGAAACAAATAAGTTTCTGTTAAGCTCTTTCGAATCACCCTTGTGCCTGCCCTCCTTGAGGCTGCTGACCCTTACCGTCCATGGAGGATGATAAGTATAGGATCATTCCAACGATGATGATCGGCCATTTCTGAGGATATAAGATAGACAAAAGTACATATTTGCTCCAGAATGTCTATTCCACTGGCTGCTAGTTTGCCTGTTGCATCGGTACGATCTTGAAAATCTGTTCTCTGCCCTTTTCCGTCTTGACAACCTTGGTGTTGATTGTTCCCAGGTGCGATGCGGCCGCCTCCTTCCCATAAAGTTTTTACTGAACGTAATTAATCGCTTTGATGGATAGATCGTGGTTATCCGTGTAAATCAACAAACTTTCGACAAACACGTTAAAGTTCCTTCTTTTCTGCTTCTTTCCCTCCAATGATTCCGAACTGTCTATTTTTAGATCCTACGATTGCTGGTACGTATCGATCGAAATCGCAGTTTTAAACTACTTAGTCTAGTGCTCAGGATTTTCTGAAATTTATTTGAACGCTAGAACTACCGTATTTCCTTACTCGAAGTCGCTCACAGTTACTAAACTGGGATAATCCGGATCAATGTAGGAAGTTACCTCTTTATATTGAATTTAAGTTGTTATCACGAGTTTTCCTAATCTGATCGGTGACTTTGATGAGCTAGGGTAAGTTTTCACTATTTAAAAATGAGTATCAACTGCAAAAACCCCATTGAAAAGTGTGAGTGCTAGAGTTAAGCACAGTAACTAAGTTTTTCTCATTCAGGAACTAACTTCTTTCCCCGTCAATAGTTGATTATATAATCACGAACAAAGGTTTAAAAATTAGTAGAATAAATTCCCTTAAATAAAATAATACACCCATTTCTCTGTCATTGCAACTCTTCCCTTCGTTCCAACTCAAAATGAATTACCTCGCTAACTTCAAGTAGTCCTTCTCCACTAAACTGTCACCCGTGATAGCCACAATCAAAAACTCATCAGTTGTATCCACAATAAATTCTGAACTGTAACGTAAAGATCCTCGAGAATAAACATAGTATAGGGTTACGGAAATGGAACCTCACCTGTATCACATGCCATTCCCTCACTTGAAAAACCTCCCACTCATCAGACAAACACTCAATCGGTCATCCCGCCCGATTATCTACAATATTTCAGAGTATCATTACGAAATCGAAGATCTCTTCAAAGATGTGAAAGTAAAAAGTCGGGAACATCTCCTTTTGGAAAACAAAATCTAACTAAGACAGATCTGCTACGAGTATTTCACCACTCTCCCAGTCACTGTTATGTTTTCCATCGTCGAAGATATCAGAACCATTTTAAACAAACAGTCAAAACAGTCTTAACAAGCCACAACCATCGACAGAAAAAGTCGAAAACACCAACCGAAACCACCTCACCCGCCAGGTTAAACGTAGAAAGAGATCGAAAAGTAATAACTTCCCATCACTGACATCTTTGTCCATTGTCAAGACAAAAATTCCCGTAGCGCGGTTCTACTTTCCCTATATCGATATCTTATGGGAACATCTGATCTCCCATAGTCGATGATACAAGTCACAAAATTACTCACATCCGACCAAAAAGGACCAAACTAAAAAGAATAGAGTAAACTGTTTGCTAGCAGTCAACATGTCATTCTCAAAAATATAATTAATTTCATCAACGAGCCTTCGATGATCAACCCCTCGAAAGTTCAGCTTCTCAGAATTATCACTAACACCACTTTGATCCATCCTAAAATCGACACCGCACGGCCATTTTACTTTCTCCTAGAAGTAAGAACGACCGAAAACTGTTAAAAA
>JAOWAT010129997.1:0-10166 GCA_028571025.1 Longipedia americana
AATATTTTGAGCTTAAATTTCTGAAAAAATAAGAATATCCGAGCTTCAACTCAATTTTCCGTATTCTTATAAAAAAACGGTGTATCAATTTTTTGACTTTCCAGATATGAAAAAATAACTTTGAATACTTGCACAATCACTAAATAGTCCTTCTTGGAAAAATTAAATTTGTTTCAATTACAAAGACTTTCAAAAATGTAAGAAAAACAAAATACGATTAAACGAGTTCCTGTTGAAAACATAAACATGTGTTGGAGCCAAGAACAAAAAATCCAAAATTTAGAGTTATTTCTGAGTTGATCAAAAATATTATGGAATACCCTAAACAACTAAGTTAAGAGTTCAATACAAGTGTTAACACTTTGTATACGAGGTTTTCTGATGAAAAGTGACCCTTAAGGACGTTTGGATCGAATTCGTACCAAACTTTTTACTCTCATAATGTTGAGAAAATTTCAAATATTTATGTATATAAATATGCCAAGATTTTTTTCTTTATTTTGAAAGACAAATAATTGATCTGATTAAGAAAACAAATTAGTATACCTAAACTAAATGGAACCAACATTTTTTACAACTTAAAGTGAAAATTTCATTTTTCTGTTCAGAATCTGCTCCGCAAAAGCTGCATGAATCGAATTCGAGTCACTCGTACACAAAGGGTTAAATTAGAGTAGGTCATCTGAAAAAAATTATCAAGCATGATGCTTGGACGTTACTTAAAGAAATTCCTCTTATCTTGTTAACTTCAAAAATGCCCTTACTTCCCTCAAAAAATGCCTGGAAGGGGTGCTTGGAAGCCATTACATTTTACTCCATATATGCACAGCTAATTTCACATGATTTAATTTTTGTAACAATGCAGAGGAAGTTCATAACAATGTTTGTTGAAATTGTGAGCAGAGAAATCCGGGAAAGTGTGAAAATAAAAAAGATTAAAGGCAAGTTGCCACATGAAGAAGGCATCAAATGAAAAACTAAGGGCATTTTTGGAATCAGTGTATAAAAATTTTAAATTTGATCTACGTCCCGACCTAATTTGTGACACCATGGCCCACTCTAGTTAAATTAGGTAATATTTTTTGCCATTATGCCAACAAATGACTTTAGGTCAAAATTTACTCAGATTGTTGTCCTCCTTCCTTCCTTCATTCTCAAGGATCACAATTTATAAGCTTCTAGACTTACAGAAACACTGATATTCTTGGATTTAATAGTTGTGAAAAGTTCATGAAGGATTCGGATCTCAGGTTTACTTTTATTTAGTTGTTATCTTTTACTTAACAGAGGTTTCTATAACTCTTTCTGTTTATGTTTCTAAGTTTTAATAAACTTTTGTTATATAATTAAATACAATGCTTTTCCTTTCAGACTCAGTATACTCTTTTTGCTTATTTGTAAACATATGCAGGTTGTGCACGGCTTTCGTGCTTGTTAATGAAAAGATTTCTACCAGAAAGACAGCTGTCAATAGGTGTGGTAACATGGGAAAAAATAAATTGTAATAAAAACTGAATTTGTTTCATTAAAATTCATTGGTCATTGCCGAATTCAGTAAATGAAAAGTAATTAAGATTAAAATGGGATCCGCTAAAAAAGAAGCCACCCATAATTAGATATTTTGCAGTAATCGAAACCAGACAAAAAATCAATTAAAATCAATCAAAATTAGAACATTGTGATTATTGGAAAGATAAGGTCATATCATTAAAATTTCTGTTTAAGAATATACGTACTTGCGAATTAGGCATAATATTTTTTAAAAATTTTGGTGATCATTTTGATAAAAACCTAAGCATCGTTTTTCCAAAAACCAAGAAATATCACAAAACCATAAAATTTTTGAATTGTGTTTTTAACATCGACTCTTGGGATAAATGTGATATATTTTTTTGAAACAATAATTACTAGATTTCTGTAAATAATAAGAAACATAAAGCTCTACAATCCAATGAAATAAAACTGATGGTGAATGTTAAAGATTTGAGACTGGATTTTGAGTCTGGGAAGAAAAACGGAAAAATTCAAAATTATTGTTCCATAATGAGATTTTTTGCATTAATTAACATTTTGGCGCAAAAACTAGACGCAAAAAAGTTATTTTAACAAAATGTTTTGTTATTTGTAAAAATTTTCATTTTTGAGGGACTTATCAATGTGAAATATTTGAGACTGACATTATATTTTTACTGTATAGGGTGCTTGAGAAGGTCATACCTAGATATATATTGTGCTTGACTAAGCATTGGTGCTCATTTTGAATTTCTATCTAACAAAAAACTCTTCGGAAAGATTGGGTTGTACAAAATTTAATTGCTCGAATTTTTGACAACTAACTCAATTTATGATTTCTTTTTTGCCCATCACATATTACCGCCCTTAATTCATTGGTCATTGTGGTTGCGATATTTTCAGTTATTTGAATGCCCCATTGATATTGGGGGCATTTAGATCAAACTTAATCAAGATACTAGCAGGCTGAGGAAAAATTGAAATTACCCAGGTCGAGAAATAAATGAAATAAACTTTAATATCAATGACCATTGGCAAATATATAACTGTTTAATAGCAAATAGATAGGGAGGTTTAATAGCAAAAATTTTGAAGAAATATTATTTGTTAATATAAGTATAATCTTTTGAAAAAATTGAAATGGTTCCATCAAAATAAATGAAAATAATTCTATATAAGAATTTATGAAATAAAATTGTTTCATTTTCTATACTGACTTCTAAAATGCTTTTTGATTTTAGGAAATGATATCTTCACATAAATTACATAAAATCTTCATATTGTAATTTTTCACCAAAATTCACTCAAAAAAACAAATGCTATATGCGTAATCCGTATGCTACATGCATTGCTTTACTTCTCCAGGTTCCTAATTATGAGATCCATTACAATGGCGTTTTCTTGAACAACAAAAGGTATTCCTGATAATATATTGACTAATTTAGTTTTCAAAGCCCAAATAAATCATGAATATCCATCTCAAAAAGGAAGGGGTGCGAATTCATTCAATAGAGATAATAATAGGTTAATTGAATTACAATTTGTAGCCCATAATGAATAATAGTCCTCATTTTTTGCATCCTGTTCATTCTTTACAAAATCATTAAAGTTAAGGTGCTCAAATATGACTAAAAGTGTTCTATTTCCTCATATATTTTTATGAAAATTTCAATTTCATAGTCAACAAGAACGGAAACCATCATGGCCCAGGCATCATCATTGGACTGGGGAAAGTTAGGTGTAAGAAGGATACAATGTGATATAATTTATTTTTAAATTATTTACGCAGATTTATTTTTTGGTTAACCTCTATTGCCATTTCTTATCCTCGACTTTTTGAAAATTACCTCGTCATGTGGTAAATGCTTCATAATTAAAAAGAAAGTATCATATAAAATAAGGCTTTATCATAATCATTTTTCATAATTACAGTAGTCCTGGCAGCATCAATTGTGATTGCCCAAAAGAGAAGCATACATTTTCATTTGTTTATGTTTGTACATTTTTGCATGGGTCATTCACACTCTTGGACTCAAAACATAGATTAGTAGTTTGAATGTATACATCGCCTCAAAAAATTACAGTAAATTAGGTTCAAGGTATTTGCATGAGTCTACATTCCAATTCACAATTCCGTAAACCAATGGGTTACATTCTTATAGACGTAACCGGGCATTATAAGACATCAGGAGTGGGGGGGGGTTATTGAGCTGGATTCAGGCTTTTCCCAAAAAATTCTGAGAAACTCAGCGTCAAAATTGGACCAAACTCGATACTTTCCAAAAATTTAGTGGAAAACTCAGAAATTTGAGGTTGTAGGCAGCATTCTCAATGAAGTTACTACAGAATGGAAAAAATGCAGTTTTCTCAAAATTTCGCAAATATTTTAATTGCATAAGCCCTCTATTATAAAAAAAGTTCTTTATGACTAAAGTGCACACCTCTGTCATTACAGTTCAAAAGGAGCTAAATATACATCGAAAAACTAATTTATGTTTCAGTTCTTTGTCAAATGAATCACTAAAGGGATTTTTGGACCAAATTGATTTGCCCTATGATTGTCATCTCTCCTCTTCTCTTCTTTGAGTTAGCTGAAAAATATTGATTCATTTTGCAACTGAAAATTATAACTGTTAATTTTAAATAACACCCAAGAACTTTTAAAAATCTAATGAACAACATCTAACTGTGATATGAATCTATCCTCATAATCAACATAATTGTAATTTTTTTCTCATTTTCTTTTTTTATAAATTTTCAGTTTATTCTTATCGTCCCGAAAGGGTTCTAATATTGTTGATATAAAATTAGTTTTTGGCGAACTGAATCGAGACTTTTGAAAAGATTGATATTCACTGTTGTGCCAAAAAATGTGAAATTTCTAGTTATTGCCACAATAGTGTGAGGTACTTCATATATTCCCATGAAATTTAAACAAGTTAATCAAAGTTTTCATAGCTCCCCAAAAAAGTCCTGCTCTCGTTTCTTCCTTCTTTTATAATGTATGAATGCATTTTTCATGGCTTGAGGCCTACCGTAGAATAAAGCAATACCCCTTCCTTCCTTCCTTTTGAGTCTACTAAATCATTTCTATAACAATCATATCTGACCAAAAGCCATTTTTAAATGTTTGGGCAAATTTAGCTCATGTCACGTTCGATGAGAAGACATTGGGGGCCTAAATTTGGCAAGTTTTTCCTCTCTAACAATATTGCATTGTGAGTTTTGAATGAATCTGTAACCAAGAATTCGACAATTCAATCTTTTCTGTTTCTTAAAAATGTTTAGTTTGAAGGTGATAATGAGATCAATGAGCCAAGAATGGTTCAGAACTCACTAAAAATTTGGTTTATATTATCATATTTCGTGACAATTTAGGTACCTCTTCCTCCAGTGAAACTTAACTGATGTTCCATTTGAAAATGAGCAAAATTAGGGTGTTAATCTAAGTCAACCAGACGCAAATATAGCTAAAATGATTGGATAGATTGCTCCATCCAGCTCCATGCAGGTTTGTCATACCAAGAAACTGTGTTACTGAACGGGGTGAAACAATCGGTTCAATCCTTTTAGGTATATTTTAGTATTACTGTATTTTAATAACACCCTAATTTTGAACACTTTTACAGGGAATATCAGTTAAGCCTTTTGGAGTAAGCATAGTTAAGAGAATTCAAGATTTTTTCTTCGCACCGTTCTAAATCAGGCAAAATTGAGGAATAATACACAATTTTTAGAAAAATGATTTCTGTAAAATTTGCCAAAAAATGCAATTTTGGCTTACATTTTATAATTTTTACCAAAATATGTCAAAAATCACCACTATTAGGCCAATAAAAATTGTTCCACATTTTCGAAATTTTCGTAAAACCCAGTTTTATAAAAAGAAATCTCAGTTTTGCAATTTTTGCAAAGTTTTTCAAAAACTATCGCTCAGTTTTTGAGAAAATTTTGTGAAAGAAAAAGCCTGGAGATATATAGAACAATCAAATACCTACAAATTTTGTATTTCGTAATTTTGACAATTTTTGGCTCAGTTTTGAAAAAAATTCTCAGTTTTGAGAAAAATTGACTTAGTTTTAGAGAAATTTAGAGAAGTTGGGTTTTTTGGCCAATTCTATCCAATAATTGAGTTTTGGCACCAATTTTTGGAAAAAAAAGTTTACCAAAAAGACAAATTTTTGCCAAAAAACCGTAAATTTTCACTTAGAATTGTACTTTCAGATTCTAAAAATTTTGTATTTCCCGGTTTTGCGACATTGATAAAAAAATGTGAAAAATGAGCCTGATAATTGAAAATATCTTCAAATAGTATAAGTAAGGTAGGAATAGCACCTATCTTCCATTGGCACACATTAAATTACACTCCTTTTGCATAAGGATAGGGTAATTTTGAGCTAAGGCTTCTTAATGCTTATTTTTTGGAAGATAAAAGGGTTCAAATTATGCTTAGCATATGCTTATTTTTCTTGAGGTAATATACACGTGTTCAGCTAATAGTTAGGGGGCCTGGGGGTAGCAAACAGAATCAAAGTTGGGATATCCCAAAAGGACGCTTACCAATTTTGGATGTGACCCAATGGCATCAAAAGTTATTAGAACATTTTTTCCTATGGGGCCCCCTCATATGTCTACTAGCGCCCCCTAAAAATTTTACTTAGAAGACCCCACCTAAGATCCAAAAATATTAACTTTTTGTTTCGACAACATTTTTCTAGGACACACCTAGGACTGGCTAGGACGCAGTCAAAATATGACCCTCTATGAGTAGGGCTGGGACTATTCTATGTAGTGAAATGCTAACAAGCACAGGTTACCACCTGAGCTGAACCCGCGTAGATATTGACAGCAAAATAAACTAATAATAAAGCTAAGACTTTTGAACAAAAAAATCCTGTTGCATAGAAAAAGCCTGATGCATGAAAAAACCCTGTCACATAAAAAGTCCTGTTGCACAAAACAAAAACCTGATGTGAATAAAAAAGCCTGTTGCGCAAGAAAAAAGCGTGTCACGTGAAAAAAGCCTGTTGCGCGAAAAAAAGCCTGTTACGCGAAAAAAGCCTGTTGCACGAAAAAAAGCCTGTTGCGCGAAAAAAGCCTGTTGTGCGAAAAAAAAGCATTCCATTCCATTCAGAATGATTCTCTCTAACTAAGAATGAATGAGATGAAATGGCTTTCATTTCACTCAACACAGTATTTGCAGTAAAAAGAGAAGAGGACCTCCGAGAAGGAGAAGGAGAAGAAGAAGGAAAAAAAGGTCGTTATGACCCGCTCTACGCGGGTAAAAATACAAGACATGTGATAATGATAATTTTCTTGTTTTCGGAAACTAAACACCCATTATTGACCTTCTAAAAGAGATTTTAGTGTCTACTTAATGGTTTTCCGTAAAGTAATAAAATTCCCAAAATTTATGTTAATTACCCTTTCAGCAATTCTAATGTTGTCCCATGCATAAGAAGCTCTACCATTATTTTTGCAAAAACATTCATGGTCAATATTTTACTGTAAAAAATGTCGTATAAATGCAACATTAAATTTGAATGGTTTTTTGATTAAAGTTTCTTAGTCAGTTGAAGAAATGTATTTTATAGAGGCAATTAAACAAGGAAATCATTTTGATTCAAATTTATCTTAATTGATATTTTTGCAAAATTTTAGCAATCATTTTTACAAAATTCAAAGTATATTTTCATATATGCTTTAAGAAAGATATCCCATAACGCTTTTCAAAAATGAGGCGGTACGGCGGATTTTGACGATACAGAATCTTACAAAATTAAACATTTTTTCAAAATTTACCTGAAATTCCACAATTAAATCTTCCATTTCTTAACTTAAGGCCCTTCCAGAACTTTAATTCTGTTCATTTTCTTTCATCTAGGTCAATAAGTAACCTTAAAAGTCTTTTCAAAATTGCGCTATTTTCATTTGAAGAAAGGTCCCATTTCACCCTGTATCGTCAAAATCCGCCGTACTGCCTCAAATGAGGCAAGGTATCAGAAAAGGAAAACTACTTGGATATTTTTTGGAATTTTAAGCAGAACAGCTATATATCAAGGGAAGAACCAAATTTGAATCTCATTTTCTTGTGACGTGATTTGCATTTATAGATAACCTTCAAATTGAAATTAATTCAAAAATAATTGCAAATCAAAAGTTGTCAAAGATAAAGTCATATATTCTTAAAATTATACGAAAACGTTAGTGTTTTCTTTATATTAGATCATCTCAAATCCATAGATTTAACCTCAAATTTCTGCCGCTCCCAAATTGGACTAACCTAAATTGTCTAAAAATGTCCCTAAAAGTGTTGATTTAACAAAAACTTAAAAACTCAGGCTGTACTGAGGGAAAACTTTTGACTTAAAAGCTATTTAGTGAGATTGGGGAGCACTGCACTAATTCTTTACTTATATGATATGATTTAAAAACGTCTAGTACAGACCAGTACCAAAACTTTTTGAAATTTTTTCTTCGAAATTTGAATTCTTATGTTAAAAGGTAAATTCTAAACATGGAGCGATATGGGACTATCTCGTTTTGGAATTATTTAGTACTTGTCTTTGTTTAATATAATGTGGTTGATTTATTTAGACTTGCAAATGTACTTAAAACTTGTTCCTACTTGCCTTATATACTTTTTGAAATTTATTCTGTTAAGTTTCATTCCTTTTTGAAAGTGAAGTTTTACCATGAACACTGATCAAAACAGAAATGATCTAACAGAATTAACAGAAATATGTTTTTATACATTACTTTCATGAAGCTGTTATGATTATGACAGTAATCTAATTTAACTAATGTATATACAATATACTACTCCGTCCACTTGAAATTGGCTGAACGCTAAAATCAGCAAAACCATCGTTCTTCATGCCCACTTCTTTCTAAGCTCAGGATAGGTTCCGAAAAAAGTCTAGGACAGTTGCAGATACTAGAGATTCTCCAGTTTTTCCTCTGCGCAGTGCTCAGAGTATCAGGACCACTTGCGTGGGTGTCAAATGTTAAAAATCCTCCATAAATTGGCTCTTGCAACAGGTTTCATGCTTTCCAAGGGAATACTAATACCAATGAAAGTTTTTAGAAGTGGCCAGGTCTCAGGTTCACATAAATTGTTGTTCTCCTTCTTCTCATTGTTCGCAAGAAATGCAGTTTACATGTTGCAAGACTGGCTGGTGTGCTTACCAAGGGAATATTAAGAACAATGAATGTTGTTGGATGCTCAGGTTCACATAGATTATTGTTCCCCTTCTTGTCATTGTTCTCAGGAATAACAGTTTATATGCTGCTAGTATGTTTCAAAGGGTGTAACTGTGTAACTGAGGTAATTTTGTATAATCTTAAGTCATAAAATCCAAGGAACGTTTTTACCCTGAAGTCCTGAAAAAATACCTGTGCTGGTTTATCAGCAGATGTCCTAATAATATTAACAAAGGGTCTTTCCTGCGCAGAGTACTGGGGTTCCAGGCCTTGTTAAAACAATCTTTACTTTTGCTATTATGATTCTTTAGGTCTGAGAAAACTTAAGATGAAAATTGGCAAAGTTTGTGAATATCCTGTTGAGGCAATTTCAAGTGGACGGAGTAGTAAATAAGTAGATTTTCTTTTGTTTGAGAATAGTTTTATAGTGGGAATATCTGGCATGGGCAAAATATCATCTTTAACCTAAAAATGGTTATACAGCCATATATTGATTGTTATAGAACAATTTAGAATAATTTCGTTAAGATCCTCTAAAATCCTTTAATCTTGTTAGGAATGTTTTTGATGTCCCATTTCAGAGAAGATATGCAAAAAATTTCAATGTTTGAAGTTGATGATATTCAAAAGCTGGGTGACCATAGTTAATAAAAACATGAAAATTTTTGATTTTTTTACTACAAATTTTTAGTATACTACCTCTGTCACGTTGCTAAAAATGACCTCCATATAAGTAAAAGTTGGAGGAATGTTAAAAATTCATCCAAATTTCTTTCTAAATGCTTTAAAATTTGCATTTTGGTAAATATTTTTGTAGTAAAATTTTGAAAAAATTGCAAAAAAATGAAAAAGTCATGATAAATTGGCCTATTTAATGATTTTTGGATGATTTTTCCAATTTTTCACAATTTTTCAAAATTTTACTACAATAGGGTCATGTATTTCTACTGGATCTAAAAAATATTTTCCAAAAGGCACATTTTAATCATTTTTGGACATCATTTTGAGCAATTTTTGACACTCCGGCAACCCCCAACTTTTACTTCAATGGGGAAAATTTTTGACAACTTAACAGAAGTAGTGCTCAAAATTCATAGTAATAAAATTTCCAAAATTAGAAAATTGATTTTTTTGCAAACCTTCTCTAAAACAGGCCTGATATAATTTTGCTATGCTATGGTAATAATTTCAATCTCAATTTTGCCTAATATCATACAGACATGTTATTTCTACTATTTTTGATAGTAGACTACTATTATTTAGGCCTTACTACTATCAGTCTACTATTCTATTAGCCTAATTGTTCACCTCAATCCAATTTAGATTTCAGTCTAAATTGGATTGGGATTAGATTCATGTCTTTCATGTTTCATCGATCTAGACTAGATGTGTGTCTAAATTGGACTCAGATACTAATTCACAAATCCATCTTTCAAAAGAAATTTGATAAT
>JAOWAT010130108.1:0-10163 GCA_028571025.1 Longipedia americana
CACTGAATGTCTCCACTGTCCAAATATTAACTCATCTTTTGGCCAAAGTTCAGGAAAATACCCATTTTGATTTTTCTTCTGAAAAACTTTTTTCTGAATTGCCAAAAGATTATTAAAAAAACTGAACAGTGGAATCATTAGCGTTGCATCCACAGAAGCTGTGGTTACAGCTTTTGGAGTAGCACCCCATACAAATATAAAATAAGAGGTATTGTGTGAGGGCACTGTACATCTTTGGGAAAAATTCTTATTTACAAAATTATAAAACAAATCCTCCTCTATTGGAAAATTTAGCAGGCGAAAAATAGTGAAAACAAGGACGGACTCCGTCCTGGACGAGGCTCAGAGGTTGACATAACTGTTTTGACATTGTGCCAAATTTCTGAAGATGTAAAAGGTTAGCTACAAATTGTTTACAGAAATATGGCAGGGTCACTTTAGAAAAAACAATGTATTTTGACATTCAAATGCATATTTAAAAATTTCACCAAAGACTATTAAGAAATGACTGAATTATAACGAATTGAATTTTTTACTTTTGAAAATCTGTATGGTCGTATACACAAATGAAAATTTGTCAAAAGTTGTGTTTTAACATTCTAATGTATCTTTAAAAAATTCATCAAAATCAATTGAAAAATGATTGAGTTATGACAATTTCAATTTTTACTCCTTAAAATATGTGTGGAACATATACACAAATGAAAATTTTTCTAAAGTTGTGTTTTTTTATTTTAAAACATCTCTGAAAATTTTCTCAAGATTCGTCAAGAAATGACTGAGTTATGACAATTTGAATTATTTATTCTTGAAAATATGTGCGGCATACACAACTGAAAATTTGTGAAAAGTTGTGTTTTGACATTTTGATGCATCACTGAAAATTTTATCAAAATCTGTGGAGAAATGACTGAGTCATGACAATTTCAATTTTGTACTCTGAAAATCTGTGTGGCATACACATCTAAAAATTTGTGAAAAGTTGTGTTTTGCCAATCCAATGTATCTCTGAAAATTTTGTTAGAATCCATAGAGAAATGGCTGAGTTATGACAATTTCAAATTTTTACACCTGAAAATCTGTGCGGCATACATAAATAAAATTTCGTGAAAAAGTTTTTTTGACATTTTGATGCATCTCTGAAAATTTTGTCAAAATGCATTGAGAAATGGCTGAGTTATGACAATTTCAAATTTGTGCTTCTGAAAATCTGTTTGGCATACACAACTGAAAATTTGTGAAAAGTTGTTTTTTGGCAATCCAATATATCTCTGAAAATTTTATTAGAATCCATTGAGAAATACCTGAATTATGACAATTTAACATTTTTACACCTGAAAATCTGTGTAGCATGCACTACTGAAAATTTGTTAAAAAGTTGTGTTTTGACATTCTATTGTATCTCTGGAAATTTTGTAAATATCTATTGAGAAATAACTAAGTTATGACAATTTCAGTTTATTACTCATGAAAATGTGTGTGGCATACACAACAAAAAATTTGTGAAAAGTTGTGTTTTGATATACTTATGCATCTCTGAAAATTTCGTCCAAATCCGTTGAGAAATGACAGACTTATCATGATTTCAATTTTTTACTCCTGAAAATCTGTGTGGCATACACAACTGAAAATTTGTGAAAATTTGTGTTTTGACATTCTAGTGCATCTCTGAAAATTTGGTCAAAATCCGTTAAGAAATGACTGAGTTATGGCGTTATTTTGAACTTTTCCTTTGGAGAAGGAGAAGGAGGAGAAAAAAGGCAGTCTAAGACGAGGCTTCGCCTCGTAAAAAGCCTGTACTGAAGTAAACTTGCCATGCATAACGGATGCTTTGGCTTGGAAGAAGCAGTAGAAGGTTGTATAATTGTAGGAAGGTATTATTGAAAACAAGAAGACCCATACTTTATTCTCCAAATCATCTTACTTTTATCTTCATCATACTTTCATTGGTGTAACTTTTATTTAACCAATTTAGTGGGCTCCCTATGGGAAGGTGACAGAGGTTCACCCATATTTTTAACCAAATCATCCATATTTGATGTCAGCCGCAAGAGCTTGGTGAAAAGATCCAAAGACAAATAAAATTTTCATCATTAGTCCATTGTAGTTAATCCATAGGGTGTAAAATTAAAATCATGTCCTTATCGGCCCCTGGTGCATCCCACCAAAAGTTATTAAAGCAAAAGTTGAATAATTTCTTGTTCTAAACAAATTGTATCAGTGTTATTTTTAGATTTATTAGTCAAAATCTTGATTTTCACTTCATACCCAAACTTTCAGGGGCCCTGGACTTGGGTTAGGGGTTGGCCAGGGTGATTACAAATTTCCCTTACACTCTTTGTTATGAGCATAGTGTGAAAGCGGCCGGCCTCGGATATGCTTATTATTTTGGAGATTTGAGGGTAAAATCTTGATGTTTATCTAGTAGTGGGATTACCACTAACAGGATTTTCTCATTTTTGTGGAGTCGCTAAAACAGCAAGAATGCTAACTTAAGCAAAATGGAAAGGTCATGCACATCAGCTCTATGCACCAAAAATTTTAATTATATTTCCTAAATTATCTTGTAAGTATGCTCAAAAAATGACACTTTTGTTCCACTGAATCACCAATTATTCCCATTTTAAAGTAAAATTTTTCTAAATTTCTTGAGGCTGTTGCCAAAATGAGCAAAAGTTTTGAGAACCTGAGCATTTTAGAAATTGAGCAAACTGTTTCAAAAAATGAGCTTGAAAATATAAAGATTGAGCACAAAACTGTGAATTACAGAACTAGTAGCAGTAACAAAAAAGCCTGTAAATGTCTGCTAAATCATTTGTGTCAACTAAATCCATCCTCGATGATTTGTGAGGTGTCTCAGGGGATTTTGATGAGGAGGAAAAAAATGTAAAATTTGAGAAAATTATTTTAAGTCTTCATTTTACCTCATAAAGCTAAAAAAGTTTGACATTGTTTCCTTCATAACGGAATATTGAAACACTTCTAGAACCTAAAAATTTGCATGAAGTTACAAAATACTTTATAGGAGTGACTGATCAAGTGCATAAAAATGAAGGAAAATTTTTTCATCATCCAAATCTGCTGGGATGCCTTATAATATTTTGAACAAATTTCAGCCTCCCACTTGAATCACCATATCTGTGATCTTCAAAGACTTTCAGGAGTGTAAAATATAAAAAGAATTATTACACTCCTGAAAGTCTTTGAAGATTGCACATGTTATGCGTTTACATATCTGATGAATTCTGACCAAGTTGGAATGCACAATCAGCGTATCAAAATGGGGTGATTTACGCGCAGTTTTGGTGGGGTTCCATTTGAGAGGGGGGTCATCTTCACCCAGACAGTAGAATAAGTTCACAAGTAAAAGTAATTTTAATACATTTTAAGTGTATTTTCAACTGGGTTTTCAGCTTTTTACTCTTTCCACAACAATTTAGAATGAGAATTAATGAATCATGATGCATACAGAATTCAAGAGAGAACAGGTTTGGACAGTACATAAGAATAAGCAACTTAATCCAAACGAGTTAAATAGGCAGATCAAAACAGAGTTGTACAAGTACCAAACGTTCAGAATATCACATAAAACTAAAATTGAACAAAAGTTTAGAAATTCCCATAGCGTATTTTGATATTGGGGGAATGGGGGTTGAGCTGGGTGTCAAATATCAAGTCCTCCAGGATTCGACTCTTACAATAGGGAACATTAATACCAAGGAAAGTTGTCAGATGTTAGTGTCCAGGTCTCAGGTTCAAATAAATTGTTGTTCTCCTTCTTGTCATTGTTCTCAAGAAATCCAGTTTACAGGTTACTAGACTGTCCGAAATGCTTACCAAGGGAATATTAAGAACAATAAATATTGTTGGAATTGCTCAGGTCTCAAGTTCACATAAATTATTGTTCCCTTTCTTGTCATTGTCCTCAGGAATAATAGTTTATCTCAAGTATGTTAAGATGTAGTAAATGCAGAAAAGGTAAAAGTGGTTCACAAAAAAATTTTATCACAAAAAATTGCACTGCAATTCCAAAGTTTATAAAGAATCTAAAGAATACACATGATTTCCAGAAAAAGTAAGTGATGAAATGATCCTTCCTCTGCATACAATTTGAAAATTTGAACCATTTTTACCTTTTTTGTGAACCACTTTTACCTTTTTTGCGTTTCCTACAATCTAACATTCTTGAGAAACTCAGCAAACATTGAAAAACTAAAAAGAAATGAAATTTTTAAATTATAAAATTACACAAAGTCTAGAATTTTTGTAACAAAATTTGCAAAGAAATGTATCAAGAACGTCTGCATTTTTCGAAAATTGGTATATTTTGAACCAAATTTTTGAAAAGTCAGCCAAATTTTCAAAAATCTCAGCTCTAAAAACGTGAAAACTAAATATACGAAATTTTTAAGTATTTAGCCAGTCTAAAAAGTGTCAAAGATAGAGCCTGAATTGGCTTACCATATCAATTTTGAGACGTTCCACAAAAAATTGCTAAAACATTATATGGTAAAAGCAGGTCTTTAAGGCTATCCTTGGAAATATATTTAATTTGACATAAGTAGGAAACTATTTCACTAATGCTTCTTTTTCCAAATGAGAACAATATGGAAAATTATGCAAATACGTCCTCCATTCTCCTCCTGATCCAAGAGTATATCCAACACAAAACTATTAATTCTGCCCAATTTCCAAATGGATATTTTGTAATCATACATCACAAAATGTAGAAGAATACACGGTTAAGTGATGAGTTCTCAAATATGACGATTTCTTTTCATGAAACTCATCCTACAAATCACAAAATTTTACTTTTTGAACTTCGAAACATTGCTTCTCAGAGTGGTCACGTTCGTACTCTTCAAAAGGCTAATACTGATTAAGACAAGAGGAAAAATTATTTCATTCAATAATGAAAAATTTTCAGAATGAAATTAGAGCATTTTTTGTGATTTACAAGATTTATTTCTCTGTTTCTTACCTATTGATGCCCTTATATGACTCTGACTTTCAAATGGTCTCGTTCTTTTCAAATGAAAATATGAAGAACATGAATGAGTGACAGGCAGATGAGACAGCAGATTCAAAAATATGTAAAAATCTTTAAGATTTCGGGAAATTAAATTCCGGGAAAATGTAATTTTCTCAAAATATGTTTATCACTTTCTGTAAATGGAAAAAAGGGGGAAAATCAATTTCTGCTGATAGCTTAAGGGGAAATATTTATCGATTTAAAATTAGAACTGTGTCAAATTTTTGTCTATATTTCTTTTAAAATTGCATTTTGCCAGAAAAGATAAATTTGGAATATTTGCAGAAATGAAAATTTTGCATCCGGTGTAATTAGCGTGTTAGTTCCAAATTTATAATTTTCCCCTTAGCTCTCTTTAACCCTTATCGTCATGCGATGGTTTATCTAACCTTATTACCGCATGATGATCAGGGTTAAAAGAGCCTGTACTCCACTTTTAGACGTGACAATTACCAAAATAGTGACATTGGGAGCACGTGTTGGGTTAAAGTTAGGCTAATTTACCAATTGCATACAGGCAAAATGGCGAAAATATAATTAGTTTCTGACTACTAACATGGGCAAATGTTGAATGTTTCAGAAGGATCCGTGAAATGGTAATTGTTATGAGACTCAAGCTTACTGGGGCATCTTCAAGGGGTTAATAACTTGTGTTGATACCCACTTTTTGGTCAATCTTCATTATTTGAATAATATATTTGATGTCCATTTTTTACACAATAAAATATTAAGAGTTTTGCGAGGCCTTCCACACTATGCTCGAAAGATATTTGAGATCCATATTCCTAGAATATTAGACATAGAATTGAGTGAATAATTTTAGTTCAAATTTAATTTCCTTGAGAGAAAAACTTTATTGATTTGGGATATCAACAGAAATTGAATGGAGGGGACAATTGAATTAGATTCAGCAAAACCAATTTTCAATTTGTCGTTTTTTCTCAAATTTCCTTTAGGCTCCCTGTTCATCTTACTTGCAAAGGATTGGTAACTGAATTCTTTGGGTCAGTAATCATCATTTGTACTATAAATTGACAACTTGGAGAGAAATTACAATAACAGAAGGATGATCACGAAAAATAGAAAAATGACTAGCATTGAGAAAACATCAACAGCAATGAAGACCACTGTTCATTAAGGAGAGGGAGTTCTTCCGTATTCTTTATTCTATGTCCACATTTGCAATATTTTCTGCAAACCAACCAGTCATACTATAATTAGTTCCAAGTAATGAAAGCAATAATTAGAAGGAGAGAAGTGCAAATAAATAGTGTTGTTATTGATCCACTGTCATAGACTTGTTTCTCCTTGCTGTATAATTTGTTTACTACTGCACAGTGGGGCATTGACATAATTCTTATCCTATTATAAAACATTGGCTAAATGACTTGTTAACTGATATTATCCATAAAATTGAGCAATTTTAGGGTCAAACTTGAAAATGACCAGATGCAAATCTAGTTAAAATGATTGAATGGATTGCTTTGTCCAGCTCCATGCTCCATGCAGGTTTGTCTTACCAAGAAACTGTGTTACGGATCATGACGAAACAATCCATCCAATTCTTTTAGCAATATTTTTGTCTTACTGTTTCTTAATAACACCCAAATTTTGTTCACTTTTCCACGGAACATCAGTTAAATAGTTAATCATTTGGTATATTTGAGTTTTTGTGTTTTTGTAGGCGAGTTTTTGAAAAATTTGTCTTTATTCTAAAATTGTCTGAGTTTTTGATGATTTCACTGAGTTTTTCAAACATTTCAACTTCGTATAATTTCTGAAAAGGGTAACATTTTGGGTAATTTTGCTGACTTCTTCGAATTTTTTGTCAAATAAAGCCTGAGAATTGTGCGGGAAAATAAATAATTTGTTATGAGACAGGAATGATGTCAATGCCTCACCGTATGCTATAGTGCTCATTTGTTGTTGAATGGTTTATGATGGATGGCAAATTGTAATTACGACTAATATCCATAACAAGAAAATGACCAGTTGCATAATCCACATTGAGGTATCACATTAGATTTTGGCAATGGGGCATTCCTTTAAAATGACACCATACTGAAATATACACAATTAAACATCTCAAAGAGCATAAAAGTGGTCCTCTTTTGAATTGCCATTTACTTCCGAGACCACTTTATTCTTCTTTTTACTCTGTATTTGACTTTATCACAGAATGCCCCATTGAATTTGTCAAGTTGATAAAAATTAACATTTGAAAAATTGCTGAAAAGCTAACCCATTACTCCATGCACTGTAATTTCGGCTTTTTCAGGTCTGGGCTATTATCAAAAACATATTTGAGTTTTGTCTTGAAAAATGTTTGATTTTATTCAAAGGATTCATCGGAAGCATTGAATCCAACTTTTCAGCAAACTTACTTAAGAGTAACGTCATTCAAAACTTCCGATTTACAAAATTTATCTTGATCAAATTTGAATTTCTTCATATTTTTTATTAAGTTTTACGGAAATTCAATAACAAACATAAAATTTCGTCATGCATGAATTGTGAAAGTATTATTGTATGATTTGCTTTTCTCTCTCAATTCAAAATCCATCAAAATATTTATAATATATTTAACTTTACAAGCAATACGTATTAACCCTTTCGGCCCTAGCAAGTTTCAGATTTTATGTCATTTGTGACCGATTGTAGAAAATTTTCTACATGGTAGTAGTGATCTTAAATTGATCATATGCAAGAAGTGATTGGATACTAATGGTAAACATTTTATAGGTTGCAGAAATAATTGAAAATATGCAAAACAAACCAAAATGCCACTTTTAGCCAATACTTTTGGCATAATCAATGCCAAAAGTGGTTTTGAAGGTCATAATTTTCATTCCTTTCTAGGCAAAACGTCCATGTAGAAAATTTTCTACTATCGGGCCGAAAGGCGTAAACTAGTCATGCCTGCTTGTACATGAGATAAGAGAGTAAAACATTTAAATGGGAGAGAGAGCTTTTACTTTGAAAGGCTCTTTTTCAAAATGTAATCATCAAAAATTTATATCTTGGTACAGGCCATTTCTTCCATTATCATTTAATGTTTTGAAATGATTTGATAGTAGATTAATTTAAAAATGGTTGTAAAATACTAATTTAAAACATATTGGTCTTAGCGTTTCTCTTCATGTATTAAAGTGAGTTTACTCATTTCTCCACTAGATACCCTTAGTATTTTCCTGCTAGTGACAGAAAAAGAGACAGATACATGTGTTCTTGAGGAAGTCAATAATTCGGTCCTGCGTAAGATCTGCCTCGTGAATACAAAATATGGGTCTTGAGTCCTTTGGTGTGTCAATTCATATTTCGAATCAAAAATGGTTAAGAACCATTTGTTTTCAATGCATAATTCTCACACAAACTGGTTAAGAACCTTTTTGTGTAGAAAAAGCAAGAGGATAAAAAAGTTTTAATATGTAAAGTATGCTTGGAGAGTTCAATAGAAGTGAGACCATAATTCCTATGCACTGAGCAGATTTCTTGCACACTGTTTTGGTCCAAGCCGGCCCCAGCAAGATTAGGAGATTTCAATAGGCTTGGGTGAGGCTGAAAATAAACAATCAGAGTCAGAAGTTGTCTCACATTGAGAAAAAGGACATGAACAATTCTAAAAAAATATCCATTAAGTGTCACTTGATGAGATTCATATGGAAGAATACTTAGATAATGAAAATAATTTTCCACCATGTTTCATTTTTTATCTGGCTGTTTTATCATCTGCTTCCAGCCAATTCAGCAGCACAGGCTCAGCCGGCCAAAGATTTTTGCACGTCCCTGCTCTACCAAAATAATGTGTCTTGCCGTATCCATTTATATCAATAGCTTTGATAATTGAATGACAACTTCAAAGTTGAAAAAATAAACACAATTTCCCTGAAAATGGTATAATTGCTCTTGGACGAAGCACTAGCTTACAAATTTGTAATAGAAGCTGTCCAAATTAGATTTACCACCCCCCAAAGTACTCGATGGGAAGCCTGAAACAAAAATTTCAAGGCACTAACTTTTTTTACCAAGCATTTATCTCCAACATATCCAAAAATTGGGTCCGCACGAGCGTTGGGGTCTGTTTTATGACCATTTTTGTAATTTTTGTCATTTTTGGGTGTTTCCTTTTTAATTTGCCTTAAAATAGGAGTGCCTCTTAGTCTAGTTGCTGTGGGAGTTTAATTGGGCCAAATGACTTGAAATTTGAAACATGGACTCTTGGGAATATAAAGACCGGTCCGCAAAAAAGTTCAATAATGTTTTCAGTCATATCTTTCAACATACAGATGTCAACCAGAAAAGTTTCAAACATTAAAATTTTGTTAAAAATCTCAGCATTCCAATGATGGATTAACAGGTTTTGAGATATTCATACAAATGTGAAGACACTCATAACTCCATTGCAATATCACAAAATTGGTTACACAATAGACATTCAAACATGATTACAAGAAATTGAATATTATATTAGAAAACTGCCTCAGACATTATCTGTCATTTAAAACTCTGAGATTTGTAAATTTAGAATTTCATTATGATACTTCATGATCATTGATATCCAGCTTTCTGCTAAAGAAGGCTTTCATTTTCATTGAAGCAATCTGATTTAAAATCCTACCATTTTTGTAATTTTGGAGTCATGAGTGTCTTCATGTTTGTAGTAATATCTCAAAACCTATTCCTTTGATTAGAATGCTATGCATACCATTGGAAAGCTGAGATCTTCATAAAAATTTTGGTATCTAAAACTTTTCTGTACAACATTTGTAAGCAGAAATTTTACTGAAAACTTTTGTGAACTTTTTTTCGGACCGATCTTTATATCTTTGATTTTTAGTGTCCAAAACAAATTCATGAAAATTAAAGGGACACCGATCGCTACTTACATTTAGGCCTATATTGGACCTACCTAATGACCCTGATGGGAAGCCAGAAAGTGCTCAATGGGAAGCCCGGAAGTGCTCAATGGGAAGCCCGAAACAAAAATTTCAAGGCATCAACTTTTTTACCAAACATTTATCTCTAACATATCCAAAAATTGGGTTGCACAAGCATTGGGGTCCATTTTATGACCATATTTGTGATTTTTGTCATTTCTGGACTTTCCCCTTTAATTTGCCTCTAATAGGAG
>JAOWAT010130219.1:0-10162 GCA_028571025.1 Longipedia americana
CTAAAATGCTTAAAATTTTCCTCACGCGCAAAGCGCGTGAAAATTTTTTGGAATTTTTGCTTAAATGCTTATAAAAAATAGCTTTCAAAAGTGCAAATTTTAAGTTAAGATGGATGCTTAAATAATGCTATATTTTTGGCGAATCTTAAGTTAGGATGCTTATAAAATTAATGCTCATAAAAAAAGAGTGTAGCAAACCCAAAAAATGATTTTTGGCTGAAATCGTTGTTTTTGGGTTCAAAATCGTTAAATTTGGAAGAAAAATTGTGACTCAACTCAATCTGACATATGATGATACACCTTATTATAAAACATGGTCAATATTTTTTTCAATTTACATATGAGAAAAGAAAGAATGTTCACACAGTTCTTTCTGATTATGCTCTATTTTCTCCAAATTGCTGGATACTTGATGCATTTGAAGAAAAAAACAAGGACCAACAGCGTCCTGGACGAGGCGAAGGGGGAAATGAAATATGAAGACGTTCTAACAATCAAATTTTGAAAAAGTTGGATGTTTGCCAATGTCATGACTAGGTTAGACGAACAGAGTATAGGAAATCAATATATGTATAAACATTAGGTCAAAAAATTTTCAATATTTCAAAAAGTTGAATTTTCCAAAACTTAGACAATTTTGAGCAACTTTTGAAAATTGACCCTTGGGGCGACCCGCGGGCTGGTGCAGGCCTCGGATCAAAACATTTTGAAAATTTTTTGAAAATGTATATTTTACCAAAAAGTAGATAATTTTAAACATTTTACAAAAAATTTCAAAATTCTCCCCCCCCCCGGTGGCCTGCAGGCCAGTGGGGGCTGGGTGAAAAAATTTCAAAAATTTTATGATAAGTTGATTTTTCCAAAAACTGAAAAATTTTTGACCATTTTTCAAAAATTTTTAGAAATCCCCCCCCCCAAGTTGACCCGAGGTACCAGCAGAGGCGTGGTAATCTTTTAAGGAAAAATGACTTCTGTGAAAATTTAGAAAATTTGAGCAAAATGAAAATTTTTCAAAATTTTGGAATTTTTTACCCCTTCCGCGTCGCGGGTCAAAAAATTTTTAAATATGGTAAGGAACCTACATACAAAATTTCAGGACGATATCTTAATAATTGACAAAGTTATTGAAATTTTTCCAACTTTGGAGAAGACCAACTTTGGAGAAGGAGAAGGAAAAAAGACAGTCTCTGACGAGGCTTCGCCTCGTAAATATTGTCATAATAATTGTGACCATACGTGTGTTGAACAGCTGTTATCTGATAGGATTTACAAAATTGATAAACAAAAAATCCGATTTGGGATTTTTCTTCATATACCATGATTTTGTATTGAATTCTGATGGGAATTTTGATATTTTGAAAATTTTTCATGGTTTTTAAACCCTACTTTTGGACTGATTTAGTTACAACTTTCATTCTACTTTCCTGGCCTCCTATTTTGGAATTTTATAAAATTCTTTTTTTGGGTAACTCAAGATGAAGAACTCCATGGAGGGTCAGGCCCAATCTTTTTTGGTTTTTACACATTTTTGAGAAAGTTTCAAAATACTCATTACAAAATGGGGTGTACACTATAAATAATAATTTTTTGAACTATGATAAAACTGGAAAATTCTGCAAAAATGTGTCAAAACCCAAAAAATGAGCCGTAACCCCCCCCCCTTGGAGTTTTTGTTTTGAGTTGCCCAAAAAAAGGAACTTCATCAAAATTCCAAAATAGGAAGCAAGGAGAGTGGAATGAAACTGGTAACTAAATCAGTCCAAAAGTAGGGTCTAAAAACCATGAAAAAATTTAGAAATTTCAAAATTCCCTTCAGAATTCAAAACAAAATCATGATATGTGAAGAAAGATTCCAAATCTGATTTTTAACTGTCAATTTTGTAAATCCTATCGGATAACAGCTATTAATTTTACATCAATAATTATAAGTCTCTTTCTTAATATTAATATTTTGTAAAATTTTTACCTGCCTATAGAGTCTTAGTCTGAAATAGTAGATTATGGGCATATACAATTTTCCAATCTAACAACTTTTCCAAAAATTCAATCTGGTACCTGTAATTGGTGTTCTAATTGTAGAATTTGTTTTTGAAATATTTGGAATTTTATCACTGTGACAGAGGAAGTTTCATGTATTTCTATAGAAAATGTGGATAAAGTAGCTTGGTTTTTATCAAAATTGTTTGTTATTTTCTTATTGCAATCTAAATATCTTGCAGCAGCCTCATTTTTGTGGAAAAAGTTCTTGCCTTTTACCTAACTTACTCTGTCACAATAATAAAATTCAAAATATTTAAAACACCAATTTATGAAATCAAACACTAATTGCAGGCACCAGATAAAATTTTTGGAAAAGTTGTAAAATTGGAAAATTATCTTTGCTCATAATCCACTATTTCAGACAAAAACTCTAGGTAGGTAAGTGTCCCTTTAATGTCTACAAGTACTAGTACGTGTGCAGACAATATTAGAAAATATGTTTTCTTGTGATTTTTTTACGATTTGATCTTGTTCTAAATCTCACACTTTATTCTGAAATAGAAAAACACACAAAAAAATGCAAGCTTTCTACTTTTTAAATGGAAATGAAAGATAACATAAATCAAAAAGTTAAGAAGTATATATCATCAAGGATGAAAAAACTGCGAGACACTTTCTGAGTTCCAACTAATATGAGGTGTCCCAACGGACTTTTGAAAATAAAAAATTTGCGTAATTTGGAGAAAACAACGATTTAGTTTGTCCATTATGTAGTAATTTCATTGAAAATGCTATATTGAACCTCAATTTCCGCATAGAGGAAAAGAGATAATTGAATAATTCTTTTTGTATCTGAAAGATAATTTTAGGCTACAATTAAAAATTGTAGGCTTCCAAAATCACAAAATTTCAGTTATTTTCAAAAGTCCGTTGGGGCACCTCATATTACCTTTGAATCATTTTAATTCACTCATTCAAGAATAGGACATTCTTTCAAGAAGGGGACAATCTTCATTTAATTAGATTTCTTAAACGGAGGTAGTATTCAAAAATTTTAGTTTATACATTTTTTCGTTTCATCAAATGAAATTATATTAACTTATAAAATTACAAATAATATGAAGCCGTTTTGATTTTGAGCTAAATTTCATCTTATTATTGTGACTTGTAGTTTGATAATGATGTAGAGAAGGGTTTTTGTAATGGAGGGCTTTTGCAAAAGCCAAGTTAAGTGGCTTTTCACTTCATAAGTACATCTTTTTACCTAATGTCTCACAAAAAACAAGTAAATAGTTTTATTGTTGAAAATGCAATCATAATATGAGGCGTTCCAACTTACTTTTGAAATTAAAAAAAATACATAATTTTGAGAACGCATTTTAGATTTTCTGTTATGTAGTAATTTCATTAAAAAATTCTTTATGCTCATGAAAGATTTGATCTTGTTCTAGCTAAAAATTGTAAGCTTCAAAACTCACAAAATTTTAAATATTTCTAAAAGTCCGTTGGGCCACTTCATATACTCTTGCTCATTTGCTTTTAAAAGAACAATTAGTTTTTGCTTTATGACATTCAGAAGCATCCTAAAATGCTTTTGGCTCCCAAAGTCCAAATTTCTTTCAACAGTGCAGTCACTCAATAATATTTTGACTAACGTCATTATACTCTAGATTAATTTCTGCTCAATTACAAAAAATTTTCAATGAAAAACCTGCAAGAAAACGATTAATCCTAAACATAAACACAAAACGTTACTTTCTGGAAAAATTGTTTTACAAATAACAAAACACGTAACAAAAGGAAATTTTAAAGTCAGATTGAGTTTCCTAATTATTTTTTTTTCTATATTAAAATCTATTTCTTTAACAGCTTGAAATTTCGTTGTAGTACCACAAATGAGAACAAGAAACAAAAAATCAATTTTAGGTTTCAGACATCATTTCATCCTTTCATTTAAAAGAATCATTTTCTATTCAAACAACTTAACTCCTGTTTTCAAAATGTGCATTGATACATTCAAATGGTATGTTTAGCTCTATTCTCCCTCTCTCAGCGTGTTTCACCAAATTCTCACATTACCAAATAAATATTTTAAATTTTACCGGTTTATGAATGAACCTCCTTCTGATAAATACAGGCTTTTTTCACAACACATTTTCAGAAACTGGAAGGGAGACCATTTTGATAACTTTAGCATGATCTGTTATTACCAATCCATGAGCAAACAAGCACGGAAGCCGTGCATTACTTCCTGCCTCATGTAATTTTTGTGAGGGTCAATGCATGGCCAAAAATGTTCTATTTCTGTCTCAAAATAAATGAAATGGACGATGAAAAGTGCTATATTTTGAGGAGAAATTTTCTTCATTGATTAAGGCACTATCAGAAGTAATTTTTTTACATATAACAAAACAACTATCAGCATTTGCCGAATCTATTTTCAGGCATAAGTATTAGAGTATAAAAATTTGATTTACTTAGAGAGTAAGAAATCTTTGTTGATAAAAGTCTGTCAAGAATTCGTGTTTCCTCATAAATGATGATTTTTTTTCATAAAAATAACATTTAAAACATATTAAACTGCTCAAAAACAATATTTCTCATCACTAAACATAATGTATCGTGAGCCTTCAGTGAATAAAGCCTTAAATACGGTAGTGGCCTAACATGCAGCCTATAGTCTGCCTGACACTAAACTTGGCACTGAAGGCAGCTAAGGATTTAATTTTATCAAGTCAAGGAGGTATGTATTGAATTGCACAACTCACATGTATGCAGCATTAAGAGACATCATTCTACTGCTACAATGCATAATGGATCATGTGGCAGTATGCTGGTACATTTCTTATAATATGTATAAGGAAATATCAAATTTTAACTCAATGCGATTCAAGTTTGTATTAATATGATTAACATTACTTGAAATAAATTCTCCATAATATAAAGCCCTTAACCTCTTGAAAGCATTCTATAATTAACCAAAAATTTTGTATAGGAATAAACATGAATAATGGAAAAACTGTCAGAGAATATATTTGTGCTAATATCATAGATTTTATCAGATCCCCGTGTCAAAATTCGCAGTTTTCTATCACCAATTATTCCTTTATTTCTTATAGATTAAAAAATTTAATGCAAATATATTAAAGTTCAATCCTTCTCCTCAACAATTTTTCAAAAAATTGAAAGACATTTTGCCTTTGAGGCTTCGCAATTGGTCAGATAAAGAAAGGGGTTTATGAAAAAATGGCTGCAATCAAGGTTGATTTTCTAAATTATTTGTGGTTAATATTTTCTGAAAAATTGAGATGATCTTAACAGATATCTCTTTTACCAAAATGTATTTTCAAAATTATTGATTCATCAAAGGTTAAGGCTGTATTTATGGATTTTTGTGTAAGAGTTTTCCTTTTCTTTTCCTTTGCTTGAAGGAAGTGAGTGTCGTATTGACTTATGACGTCATTTCCGGAATGTCATACAAACTCAGGCGGGACTCCGTACTAAATGCTAAAAGGTCCTGGGTTGAAATTTGGCACAGGGTAAACATTTTATCCATTTTATAATGAATTTTTGTTTTTTAAAAATCGTCCGTTTTAATACTATGTTCTGATAAATTAATTTTCACTGCCACATATACTAGAAAGTTCCTCATACATAGACTTTCAACTTGGCATCCAGAATTTTATTTGGCCTTAAAGTTTTGGTTGGAATTTTGATGAACCTGAAGTCCTAATACGTCTGTTTTGTACATGTCTAACCCTTCAAATTCTTATTTTTAGTTGAGTTTCACTTTCACTCAGCAATTAATGAATATTAATTATACCACTTGAAGAGTTTTTTTGTACACACTTATAATCTGTGAAGTTCAGCACTTTAGAATTGATTATCTTCATACTCATCCTCTTCTTCAGAGAGCATTAAAGCCAAGTCATTTTGGGTGAGCTTCTTGTAACCATTCATCCCATTATGTTTTGTTGTCAGTGATGTGTCACTAAATCCCTCACTTGGCATCAAGTGTCCTAGCCTCTTTTTCACTCTATAGTACATGAATATGGCAAAGAGTAACTGAAACACGACAATGCAAGCGATATGCCACGTGAATGACATTGTGACGATCAGCATTTCAGTGTGGTCTTCTTCACTCCATTTCTCTCCCCAGGGAGGATACAAAATAAATCCAATCTGGTAAAACCAGGTGCCTTGTAGCATTGCGAAACCAGCTCTCAAAAGGGCTAATCTTACATCATTCTTGAAGATCATCTCAAGAATCGATAACACAGTGCACATTATAGTAGCATAAAGAAGAAATGTATGAACTTGCACATCCATCGTTGGTCTTCCATGCAAATGCCAAGCAAATAAAAAGCCTTCAGCGGCAAATGCTAATGCTGCAGATATGTAGTCTAAGTTTGGCGGCATCATAGGTGCTTTGTAATGATACATTAGATCAAATATTGCATTGAAGCCAAAGAATGCAAACATGGTCATGTGCTGACCATTATGAATATGAGTAAATTTTCCATCCTTGAATCCTGTTATAAGTTCACCACTTATGCCAAATATCACTGCAAATAGTTTAATAAATGTTTCTATTGGCAATCTCCCAAGACAACCACCTTCGCATTTAAATGTTGCAATATTCTCATAAGGTTGTCTTCTAAATCTAGATTCAAAGTATCTCTTTAAAATTGAATAATTCCACCACAATGCAAAGCAGAAGAAAAATGTGCCTGGTGACATATGACCTCTAAAGCTGCCCATGATTAATTTTAAGATTTCAACCTTTCATTAATTGAATACAAATCTATAATCACATCATAATTTTTCCTATTCACCAAAAGTACATTTATGATATAGTCACATGTTATCAATTTATGATATACTTAAACAAGATTACTTCTTCTGATAAGGCCATGAGGTATGCTTTTAATTAAGAATGTTACTCATGAAGAGGTACACTGTCATATCTCTGCAATACTGTTTTACCAGAATGCAGGATTTTTTTAAACACTTATATGTCTACTATGTCAGAATTTGATCAATGAGGGCATTTTGGCAATCAATATTGTTATCTAACACCGTCTCATTTTATTAGACAAAAATCTACATGAGACGAAGCGTAAAGAGATAAAAATCTTAACAAACTTTGAAACTTTGTTTTGAGAACATTTCAAAAGTTAGAAGGATGGGTTCACTTTTTAAATCATAACATTCACAATTTTCTTACACAGGAATGATTATTGCCAAAACTAGAAATTTTTATCATTTTCGAATAATAATCAAAATGTTCAAAGTATATTAAGTCTGATTAAGTATACCAGTTAAAAAATTTCATAATGATATCATTGACAACCTTATAAAACTTTTTTCCAACTTTGATGAAGGAGTAGAAGATAAACTTAACTTTTGAAAGAATAGACAGTATCATTTCAAATCTTAGACAAAATTTCTTATTTGAGGAGTCTCTTTGGTCAAACTCTGAAAAATAATCTTTTTTCTTTTTTAACACATCTATAATAATCAAATACCTGCAGGCTTTTTTGGCAGTTTTTAGACCCATTAAATATCTAAAAATTTCGTATATCTCAGTTTTTTTATTTTTGAGTCTCAGTTTCAGGAAAAATATTCTCAGTTTTGAGAAAAATTGTCTCAGTTTTGCAAAGTTTTGTCTGAGTTTCTTGAAAAATTTGCAAAAAAAATTTACAATTTTGACCAATTTTGGCCTAATTTGAACGCAAATTGATAAAAATTGTGTAAATTTGCATCAAAACTTGGATATTTTCCTGTTTTGGGGGCATTTTGCAGGCAAAATGATGAAAAATAATTATTTCTAAGATCGGAAAAATTACATCTGAAATCTAAAAATTTCGTATTTCTCAGTTTCGCGAATTTATCTCAGTTTCAGCAAAATTTTGCCGCTCAGTTGCCAAACTTTTGCTGCCAAAAAAACCTGACCTGGTATGAAAATTTTGTTAGTGAATTGTTTTTAGCACTGATTATCTTCATATTGATCCTCCTCTTCAGAAGGAATAACATCAAAATCACATTGTTCAAGCTTCTTGTAACCATTCCCTCCATTATGATGTCTTGTCAAAGAAGTTTTACTGTAATCCCCATTTGGTAATATTATGTGCCTTAATCTCTTTTTTATGCTGAAGTACATGAATAATGCAAGAAGTAATTGGAACAAAAGGATTACAGCAATGTGCCAGATGAATGCCATCGTGACAATTAACATTTGAACATGATCCTCTTGACCCCACTTGTCTCCCCAAGGAGGATAAAGTATAAATCCAATCTGGTAAAACCAAGTACCTTGCAGCATAGTAACAGTAGCTCTTGCCAAAGCTATTCTTACATCATACTTGAATATCATTTCAAGGATTGGTAAAATTGAGCACACTACCGTAACATAAAATAGAAATGTGTGAACTTGAATGTCCATTGTTGGTCTTCCATGCAAATGCCAGGCAAATAAGAAGCCCTCTACAGCAAATGCTAATGACATTGACAAATAGTCTAAGTTTGGTGGCATAAATGGCACTTTGTAATGATACATCAGATCAAATACAGCATTAAATGCAAAGAATCCAAACATGGTCATATGCTGACCATTATGAATATGAACAAATTTTCCATTCTCAAACCCAGTTATGAATTCACCAATAATTCCAAACATCACTGCAAACAATTTTATGAAAGTTTCTATTGGTAGTCGACCAAGACACCCACTTTCACATCTAAATGTGGCGACATTCTCATATGGTTTTCTTCTAAATTTAGATTCAAAGTATCGCTTTAAAATTGAGTAATTCCACCAAAGCGCAAAGCAAAAGAAAAATGTGCCTGGTGACATGTGACCTTTAAAGTTTCCCATTATTGATTTCAAAGTCCTCTTCTACTTATAGAATAAAAAATATTCCTGTTTTTATCACATAATATTTTGTCATTGTACAAAATCCTTAAACAATATTTTTACTGATAAGCTCAAAAGCAATGTTGCACTGATTACGTGTGTTTTCCAAGTGAAGGGTAATCGTCATTCATATCTATGACTCAAAGCACAGAAAATACATTCTGTATTGACATTATTCAGGATTTTTAAAACAATCAGGATATTTCAAATGTTCTCATTTAGGTGTTTGTAAAATGACAAATTTACAATCTTCGATTTCATAGATCCAACTTTACAAATATTTCCTCTATGTCTTTCACTGATCTTAATGATCAAAGGGAAATAATTTTATTCTAAATCTAAACTTGCTTGGCCATGAACGATATTTTGGTGATAATATAATAATACCGATTCTAGAATTATTTTTACATCAATGGCCGATGACTTATATGTGATGTTGACATTGCTTAGAGAAAATGAAAAAAAGAAAATAAATAAAGATATTCCTCATCATTAGCAGTTTCCTATACAATTTTGGAATTACAATATTTTAAGATTTTATTTATTTTTCCTTTTGTTCATTTTCTTAATCAATATCAACACCACATCTCTTGAGGAATGAACTTTTCGAGACTATTTGGCATGTATTTATTGGATATTGAACTTATTTCGATATTCAATGTTAGTGCCAATATTAATTGTGATAAGTCTCTTTTAAAGAATAAAGCATTAACGCAAAACAAAACTTTTACAAGATTAAGTTTCATATTTCAATGCATACTGATTGTTATGAATTGTTATAAATGTCTGAAGAGTTTTATTTTGCTTAACCCTGCTGTGCCTATGGAATCAGTGAATGATCTAGAAACATCTACTTTTAAAAGTCGACTGGACAAACTTATTTGACACCATTCTTTTAAAACTGCGCCCAAAAATTTTGTGAAAGTGAAAAATTTTTTCAGAAGCTCAGAATTTTAGGTCATAATTTTAACAGTTAAGATTAGATAAATTCTCAAAAGCCGAGACAAGAAATTTTGAAAAATAAAAGCCCGGTGCGCCAGTTAAATGTCCCTGATGTCACTAATGTTCTTAGTGTACCTAATTTCCCAGGGACATCATTTCATTTAGGAAAGGGGATATTAATGATGTCAACGGTGACATTAATAATGTCCCGGAGACATTAATAATATCCCCGGTGACATTATTAATACATTAGAGAAAACAAAATATGCCAAGAAAGTCAGGATATTCAATGTCAGACATCTGGAATATCACCAGATGATATTT
>JAOWAT010130330.1:0-10162 GCA_028571025.1 Longipedia americana
TAGTAGGTACTTGGACCTGCCCGACATTTCTTTACTTCATAAGCAAGTTCATATCTCCCCTCTAAGTACGATTTTTTGCCGTTTTTGATAGACGCCCATTTTCAGACTTAAACAGCCCTGGGACGGGAGGTGAATGAAAATTTTTCAAAAAATTTTTCGCCAATCCTAATGTTTTAGCATAATTTAATTTTTCAGCGGGTTAAACGGTAATTTTAACAACTTTTTAGAATTTGTCTGCCCCCTACTATAATTAGAAGGTATTGCGTAAATTACCAATATTTTTTGCATTTGTAACTGACACACATTTAAATATGCTTCAATGCTATTTTTAAAGTGACGGTTAAATACATATTCTTAAAACTGTATTTAAAAATTGTGTAAATTAATTTACCTATGGCAAGACATTTTGAAATATTTCCAAATGTACAATAAATAATTGTTTATTTATTACCTGTCAATTATTTCTTAGCAATATTGTTTGCTCACATTTTTATGGATTTAAATTTCTCATAAATATAAAATTCAAGCTTCAAAACATGGCATATTGAAATTGAATTGATGATTATTTTTTGCACCATCGGTACTTTTTATTTCACATTTACAAAATATTTAACATCAGGTGTGAAAGTATTAAAACTTCTTTTTAAGCATTTCATTAAAATTGGAATTTTTATAGAATTCAAAGTGTTAAAAAGCACTTATAAGCACTCCTAAATCTAGTGATGACACTGTTAGAAAATAGAGAAAATGGCATCTAATTTTTTTTCTAAATCTTAAAAAATTAGCAGGCTTTTTTGACAAAATTTTCTCCAAAACTGAGGAAAATTTTCTCCAAAACTGAGGAAAATTTTCCCAAAACTGAGGTCCAAAAATGAAAAAACTGCAATTTATGAAATTTGTAGGAATTGGTGGCTTCTAGAAACTTGTCAAAAAAGCCTGATTAGATAATGAAAGGTTTCTTAAGGTGTGATCTCCAAAGAATTCTCCTCATGAAAGTCTTTGGAGATTATACAAGTATGAGCTGTTATTTCAACATTTTATTTTCACCCAACTTAGATGTACGACTTCGTCTCAACGAAATTGGCCGGACGGAAAAATTAAAAAAATCGCCCGCTTTCATTCTCAATTTTCTCTGAGTAGGAGAGAGGTTATGATAAAAGTAAGAATAGTTTCAAAAACTAGAGATATTCCAGTTTCTAAAACACCCGTTAGTTTTTTCAACATCTATATTAAAATTGGAGAAAACTCAAAATTGAAATAGGTGATTTTCATCATTTTCCCGTCCGGCCAATTTCGTTGGGACGGAGTAGTATTTGCCTACTTATTCCCAAATTTCCTTTTGAGTCAATTTCTCATCATACAGACAACCCTTTCACATGAATGATTATGGCAAGCACGTCTTATTACTTTTCACAATGAGCTCTAGCTCTGCCCTATCAGACAAAAAGTAAGATGAATTAAGTTTCTAAATGCCTTTGAAAATGCTAACAAGAAATTTCAAAAATCCATTGTATGTAACTCTATTATGGGTTTGCAAGAGATAAGTGACATTCCCATACAAGAATTTTAGCAAAGTCAGACTTTTCTTTTTAATAAAATTGTTAGCAGATTTCATACTATTAATAAAAATAATTAATATTCTTATCATAAAATAGCAATTAAAAGTACTCAGAAACCTATGTCTATAACTGGATTAGGAAAAAATCAATGATTTATCTCAATCTCATCTAATTTGAGACATGAATAGTATGTAAAACATACACAGTGCATATAAATCAACCATATCATTTGAACAATGAAAATGCCTGTTTTAATCCGTTAATCTAACTAAAGGTTATGATATAAAAGTTTCTTCAAATTATGTGCTCATTTTCCATCTAATTGAAGGTTGATTTCTTCACAGTATTAAAACCAGTTTTAAAGCTTTTGAAATATACTTGAGCTTTATTTGCAAAGAGCTTTTGGGCAAATCAATTGCAAAATCACGAAGGGTAAAATCAAAATATTGTATACATTTGTCTGAAGAAATAAATTGCGGTAAAAGAGCTCAATTCTTCCATAATATTTTTAATTTCATACAATAATTATATTAGATTGCCAAGATAGCTCTTCCTAATTGTGGAGTTTGTAATCTCCAAAGACTTTTACGAGGATATTCAATAAATAAATTGATCATTACACTTCTAAGAGTATTTGGAAGTTTAAAAAATGACATTTATGACCTTCATGACTACAGAAAATTTCCTTCAAAATTATGCTTCTCTTAGAAAATGTTGTTGCTATGCCCCTCATTTTCATACTACAACTTATTTATTTTTTGTGACAAACCAAGAAAGTGTACATGTTATGATTTTGCGGAATTTACAATCTGTCGAATTTTGATCAGAAGCCATTTATCACATCTCAATTTCTAGCTTCATTTACCCTTCTCTGTGTGATGATAAATCATGGCAAAATAAAATAAAAACACAAAATGGCACACACACTTGAAAACAGATGTGGATTAATAACAAATTTCACAAGATCACGAATTCAACATTTAATTTTCTGGCACTTAGATACAAATTATCACATCATCTTCAAAAACGAATCAATCATTTTTCGTGTATTTATTTTAACGAATTTTTGGCTTATCAGTTTTAAAGATGTTGTTATAAACAATGTTATAATCACTTTTCTGTGACATCACACAGGGTAAACAAACTGATAATAATGATTGAGATATTTACGACAATAAAATCTGGGAAATGGAAACTGTTCAAAGTAAACAAACTTCAAATTCCAACTGAAGCAGTTGAGTGTCTTTCAGACTTGTTGCAGTTTTTCTGTGTTTACAATTTTTAGGCATGCCCAAAAAACTAACTGCCCATTTTCTGCTGCATAAAAAGAAAAGAGAGAAATGAAATGATGCTGCTTGTACAATGTGCGTTCACCCATTTAAACAGTTATTGCTTCAGGCATTTTTTGACACCTGCCAATCAACATCATTTGCATATTTTCCTGCTTTAATTTCTGGTTGAAAACTCTCTTAACTGCTATGTTCTGTGTGGATGTACAATTTTGAGTATTTAAAAAAAATCAAAACATGAATATTTCAAAAATAATTGCATTACTTGAAAACCCATCTTGAACCCTACCTAGAACTTTTGCCATATTCATGTTTTAATATTTTTTCAATTACTTAAATTTGTACATCCATCCGGATAATAGAAGTTAAGATATTCTTGGTTTCATTTATTTTTCAGATCTTGGTATATCTAGAATCTTTCATAATTAGTATTTGGATTTTTGAAAGGAATGTCAAAAATGAAACTTCAAAATATTCATCTCAAACTTTGTATCTTCATGGGATGCGTGACAGCATATGAAGGTATTTTTTTAAATCTCAGCCTAATGATTTCTTAATATTAGTGTCTTGATACCAAATAAACAAAAGATATGATTCATTTTTGACTAAATCAAAACTATTTCTTAAGGCCGTTTTGTTGAATGAATATAAATTGATGGTTGATATCGAGCATTAAATTTTGCATTGAACATCATGGCCCTAGGCAAAATTATTTCATTGTAACCTATTGTGTTCTTGAACTTTAGTAAATAAAAGAAGCCTTTTTTCATAGAAAGACCACACCAATTGTGAAATCATCATCACGTTTGATTTAAATTGGGCAGCAGGCCAGTTTAATTGAATTGGGTTTGTTTGTAAAGACGTTGTTTAGTGGGATCGATCAAGAAAAGAAATTCAGCAAAGTAATACAAGCAGGGATATTTTGGATCGGAAACAAAATAAAATTAGAATAGAAGTGCTTATAAAATTTCTGTAAATTTAAAGATATAGACAACATGCACCGAGAACCATCTAAATCTACTGACCGCAGAAAAAGGTAGATTGAGGACAGACATTTCCACAAAAAATTTGTCCCCATCTCAACTGCAATATGGGCATTTCCGTAGTCTATACCACAAATCAGTTGACTCAACCTATTTTCAATTGACATGATGTATACTTCCTCAGTCAGAAGTAAAATAATTTAATAATGAAAGAAGATTTTCTGAAAGTATATTCTTTTTCCAATCTTTAAAAGTAACACAGTTACAAGTAGATGGGTATCCCTGGTGTTCAAAAGTGAAACATCTGCATGACTGTTGGTCCAGAGTGATAGGGGCATTTGGGGGTTTTCTTTTTGCTACCTATCAATTTGTCTTGGTACCAAAGACTCAAAAACAGCCCATAAGCCCATGGAATTGAATATTTCTTGGAAAAATGACGGATTTTCTCCATTTTCAATGTTTTCTCAAATAAGCCTGAAAATCCAGAAAATTCTTCATATTTCTAAAAAATATTCAATTCCATGGGCTTATGGGCCGTATTTAAGTCTTTGGTAGGTACCAAAAAGACGGCCTCCGTACACCCATATCGCTCTGGACCAACAGCCATTCAGAATTCCCTTAAAATGGTCTATTAAGTCGTCAAAGATACCCGTTCAAAGTCGAATACTATTTGTACATTCACATTGATTGTACTTTCGCTTCATCATGTTAACAGACCCTATGAGTGGCTCAAACCATCTATACAGAACCAAAAAAAATTTTTTTTTTGGAAAAAATCACATTGGCCTCTTATTTGGTTCATATAACGATGTTCTAGCTAAAAAAATTGGCCCATACCCTTTACAAGTGGCCATAAATGGCCGTTCAAAAAAGGGCCCAAAAAAGACCCTGTTATTTCAATGAAAATCAGAAATCACATTTTTGAAGCTCTGAGAGCTCGTTTTTGAAAATTCTGAGCATGCCACTGGATTTGGGGCAAAAAATTGACATAATAAAGTGCCCTTACTTTTATGATTTGCCACAATTTGTCGTGGCCATGGCCATCCAGAATGCCTTTTTTGGCCATTTTTGGACGCCTAACGATGCATAATTTTAAAGCAGACGCACCCTGTTTACCGAAGCTAGCTTGGATTCATTAGAGAAATCCTTCAAACAAAATGGGCCAGTTTCTGCTCGGGAATGGCTAATTTACTCCTATTTTTGGCCTCTCCGCAGCAGAAAATGGCCCATTTTGTTTGAAGGATTTCTCCAAGAGTACGGGAAACCCCGGAGCGGGACTGGTGCCATTGGAAAGATCTATTCTTTGCCTTTTCAACGCATTCAAGCTAGCTTTGGGAAATGGGATGCGTCGGCCTTAAAATTGCACATCAATAGAGGTCCAAAAACGGCAAAAAATGGCATTCTGAATGGCCGTGACCACGGCAAATTGTAGCAAATCATAAAAGTAAGGGCACTTTATTAAGTCAATTTTTGTCTCAAATCCAGTGGCGCGCTAGAAGGGCTTCAAGAACGAGATTTATGATTTTCATTGAAATAACAGGGTCTTTTTGGGGCCCTTTTTTGAACGGCCATTTACGGCCACTTGCAAAGGGTATGGGCCAACTTTTTAGCTAAAACATCATTATATGAACCAAAAAAGAGGCCAATGTGATTTTTTTCAAAAAAAAATTGGTTCTGGACAGATGGTTTGAGCCACCCAAATAGGGTCTGTTAAGTAAATGTCTCAAAGTGTGCTGTCAGAAAATCTTTGCGTTATGGTTGTATGTACAAAGAAAGTCACAATATCCAGACATTGTGGTATTTTATGAACTCTTCAGCCTTCAGACTTCAACATTTTGAGGTGTCCTGATTCAGTTTGACTTTTTAGCCTCTTTGTGCTTTTATACTTCTCATCCCATTTATACCATGTATGTGAAGTTTCTAAAACAAAGTGATTAGTCAAAGCCTGTGTGGAAGATAATTCTTCAAGGCATTCCTGCCTAACTTGCATGTGGGCAGTCATGATATGGTTTTGTAAAATACTTTTGTTTAGAAATTTCTTTTCACAGTTTTGGCATTTTGGGTGCACCGCCTCAGTATGCTTCCTTAAACCCTCAAATGTTTTAAATTCTTTCTGGCAGTCATTGCATTTACGTTCAACTTTCAAATGAGTAGTCTTGATGTGATATTGTAAAAAACTTTTGCTTTGAAATTCTTTTTCACAATTTGGACATTTCAGATGAACCCTCTCAGTATGCTGCTTTAACTCTTTGATTGTCTTAAATTTATGTTCACATTTTAAACAATTGTGCCAAACATCTGTATGCTCTACTTTAATGTGATAATATAGGATTGATTTTGATGTAAATTCTTTTTCACATTCTCCACATTTAGACTTGATCTTTAAATGAACAGTCTCATGATGATGTTTCAAACCAGCTTTACTTTTGAATTCTTTTCCACATATTTCACATTCATGCAAAAGCTGCTTGTGTTCCGCGTTTATATGATATTGCACTGACTGTCTACATATAAACTCTCTTTCACAATCCGGGCATTTGAACTTTTCCTTTAAGTGTACCATTTTATTGTGTTGTTTCAAAACATCTCTGGATGCGTAGTCCTTTCCACATTCTTTACAGGTGTGTCTATGTTGGATGATAGGTTTAAATTCAACCGCTTTTAAACCTCTTGTGGTATCCATCACTTCCATTTTCAACTCCATAATTGTATCAATTTATTCTCCTTTCAAATCCACTTTGGTTTCAGTCAAATCTCTTTTTAATTCCAAGCCAAAATTCAATGATAGTGAATTTTCTGAATAATCATTCAAATCAATTTCTATATAAGCTCCTAAAATGAAAGATTGGATTTAGTGAATAAATTTTCTTAAATTTTCACTTCCTCCTGTTCAATTAAGAACAGAATTACCAGTTTGATACAATAGATCAATTGACTCAAACATTTAATTGTGATTGAGGAAGTACTTTTAACTGTAATTATTTGTGTGGATGTACCAAATTGACAAATTTCTATTAATCATCTGTCAGTGACATAAAATCTTTTAATGAATTTTGAAAAAATCCTCTTGGATACTCCCTAAAATTTTGGATTTTGAAGGGAGCATCCAAGAAGCTATCTTAAAATACATTCTGATTGCTGAGATATTGAAGCCGAAAAATTCACATGAAATAATCAAATTGGTGCATCCACACAAATAATTACAATTATAAGCATTTTTGTATCACTCTGTTTCAAAATAAGACCAGGCGTTCATTTCATCATATAAAATACCTTTGAAAAACGTCTGTATTGTCATTGTATTTCTTTCAAAGCACCAATGTTAATAAAATGTGGTATATTATGTATTCTTTAGTCTTCACATTTAATTGTTTTCAAATGTCCAGTTTCAGTGTGGTGTAACAAGTCATTCATGCTTTTGAATGTTTTGTCACATTCACTACATTTATGCCAAGTATGTGAATGCTCAGATACAAAATGATTATTCAATTCTTGTGTGGAGGAAAATTGTTCCAGGCATTCGCGGCATTTATGCTGAACTTGCAAATGGGTTGTCAGAATGTGATTTTGTAAAAGACTTTGACTTTGAAATTTCTTTGGACATATTTGACATTTTGGATGAACTATCTCAGTATGTTTCATTAAACCCTCGAGTGTTTTACATTCTTTGTGGCATTCTTGGCATTTATGTTCATTTACTTTCAAATGGGTGGTCATAAGGTGATGTTGTAAAGTCCTTTTGTTTTGAAATTTCTTCTCACATTTTTGACATTTTGGGTGAGCCTTCTCAGAATGCTTCTTTAAACCCTCAACAGTAATGAATTCTTTGTGGCAGTCTTCACATTTCTGTCTGCTATTCAAATGATCCGTCTTTATGTGATATTGTAAAGAACTTTCATTTTGAAATTCCTTTTCACATTTTTGGCATTTCAGTGTAACATGTATCCTTTCATAATGATGATTTAATTCCTTAATACTTTTAAATTTATGTTCACATTCTGAACAATTGTATGTAACAGTTGAATGCATTGAATTAATGTGAGAACGTAGGTAAGATTTAGATGAAAATTCTTTTTCACATTCTCCACACTTATACTTGATCTTCATATGATCTGCCTCATGATGATGTTTTAAACCAGCTTTGCTCTTAAATTCCTTGTCACATATTTCACAGTTGAATAAAATATGCTTGTGTTCTAAATTAATATGATATTGTACAGACGTTCTACAGGTAAATCTTTTTTCACACTTTGGGCATTTGAACTTTTTCAAGTGTTCCATTCTAATGTGTTTTTTCAAAACTTCTCTGAATTGATAGCACTTTCCACATTCTTTACATTCATACCAATTTTGCACAATAGACTTATCTGACTTTTTGGTTTTTGCCACTGAGAGACCTCAACATAAAGATTACATTGATTTTCTGTATTGAAATATATTTTTCTAACACTTAAAAGTATTTAAATTCTCTTTACAGTTCTGGTGTCATTTATAATAAAGTGATAAAAAAGTCGAAGGTCTTTGAATTTTGAAAAGCAGGCCATAATTCTTTTCTATATACCAAAAGATCACCCTGTAATTAAATGGAACTTTATTTTTTGCTTTAATTGGTTGATGAAAGCACCCTCTTTTTATGTAGTAAAATGGCCCAAAAAGTACGATTTACTTCTATAAGCGAGACAGCTTTCATCAACCCATAACCGCAAAATATAAAATTCTGTTTAATTACAGAGTGATCTTTTGACCCACAGAAAAGTTCTAGGAAGAACTTGACAAATTTTGAGAACCTCGAATTTTCATTGTAGTGCTTTTTTACAGCCTTATTTATAAATTAATCAATAAACAAAATTTGTCAAAATAAAATAAATTATGGGGACGGGTGTTCTGCTCCAAAAAGCTTTTCATAAAATTTACTACCTCTGTCCCAAAATAGATTGTGCATATCTCGCGCTGTGCTAAGTTTCGCGGAATTATTTACTTCAAGGATAACCTAAATCATTGAAGTAAATTATTCCACGAAACTTAAGACAGCATGAGACATGCACGATCTATTTTGGGACAGAGGTAGTAATTGTTTCAATATCAATGGAAAGGTTTGAAATTTTGAATATGATTTTAGAATACATAAAAATGGTTTATGAAAACAAATATGTTAATCTGGGCACTCAAGCCATCTAAGAAAAGAAACTAGCTGTGAGAGCTCATTTTTGAAAATTTGAATTATGTGCTAGTTTTTGGCAACACATCTTTTATCCACAGAACACCTCAATTTAAATACCATCCCCATCGAATATCATTTTGATGAATAATACTTGTAGACCATATATGCTGAGCTCTCGTACCTTTCAAATCCACGTTTGTATCAGTAACTTCCCTTTTCAATTCCAATTTTGTATCAGTAACTTCACTTTTCAAATCTATTGTTGTATCAGTCACTCCCCTTTTTAATTCATCTTTTGTATCGGTCACTTTCCTTTTCAATTCCACTTTTGTATCACACACTTCTCTTTTTAAATCAAAAGCAAAATCCAATGAAGATGGAGTTTCTGGATAATCACACAAATCAATTTCTATTTGTAAAGGGTCCTTTTCCTCCATTTTATCATTACTTATCATACTACAGTATGTCCACCAATAATTGATAAGTGTTTACTTGAATTAGATCTCCCGTTAGCATTTATTGCAGGACATACTGTGAATAATAATATAGCATTATTTTGACTTTTTAAATTGATAAGATTTCAGATTGTTTTAAATCAGCACATGCTTCCAAGTTGATGCTTTCTTGTGTACAGATGATACAAGGATAGCATAGAAGAGTAGAAAATTGTAGCAGGAAAGGAAAAAGGAAAATACCATAGTGGTATAGTGCAATGTGCAAGACATTGAAAATTTGCAAAAATTGATTCACAATAAAATGAGTCTCCAAGCTTTTTTACCCTTTAATCATTGATCATATGAGGTATAATTTTGAATTTGTGACAGTTTGGAATTAATTGATGAGTTTTGAAAAAAGTTTCTATACTTTTTAAAAATTATTTGAGCTTAAAAGAATTTCTGTAAATTTTTTATAACATATTTTCAAAAAAATCTACGTGTCCAGACATTCCGATTCAAATTCAGACTTTATATTTGATGGATTTATGGCTTATTAAAAACCATAAAATTCAATAATTTTGAGTTTTGGCGATTTTTGAGCTGAGTTTTTGAAAATTTTGCTGAGTTTTTCAAGAATTTGGCCTGAGTTTCTAAAATTTTCTGAATTTGAGAAATTTTTAAGAACTTTTCTTTTGAAAAATTACCATTTTATGTGTGAAATCAACATTTCTTT